>ML253612.1:0-51619 GCA_005239495.1 Nicotiana undulata | reverse complement strand
CTGTTATTATTGCGCTTGGGCTGTAGGAGCCCCTCCGGAGTCTTAACACACCCCCAGTGAGCGCCGGTACCGATTGAGTGATGATGATTGCCCGCGGGGCTGATACTGAGTGATGATTGATACTGAGTGATTGAGGGAATGCCTGAGGGCATCTGTTACGAGAAATGATTTTGGCCCGAGGGGCACTTTTATGATGATTTTACTATGTTTTTGAACTATGATTTACTTTGTTTTCAAACTGAGTTTTACTGAGGATTTCACTGAGATATATCGATATTTACTTGTTCTCAAAGGTTTTCTGGAAACTGCTTTCGAACTTATGAAATTGCTGAATACTACATAGTGACTTGATGTTTTACTGGTTGTTGTGAAATGGTGTATCTGTCTGTGTGCTTTATATTTTTCAGACTGTGATTTCTTTTCATTACTACTGAGTTGGCGTACTCATAAAGACTCCCTATGCCTCTGTGCACAGATCCAGGTACTAGCTCGCAGCAGTAGCTGACGCAGATTCGATAGCAACATTTCACGGGATTTCGAGGTAGCTGTCCAGCTTCCACGGCTCCTCCATTTCTCTTCCTTATTTGGTTTTAGCAATTGATTCAGAGACATATATTATAATATTTTTAGCAGAGTTAGGCTTATTCATTCTTAGATGCTCATGACTATTGACTCCAGTTCTGGGAGGTTGTTTAGAGTTGTTTAGTTCATGGGTGGGGGTCGTGACACCTGACCAATGATAGTATATTAGAACTATTAAGGGTTATCTAAGACCTTGAATTAAGATCCCAAATTGTTGATAAATTTCCTAGAAGCCCTAAATCAGGGACAGTGAGAGAAGAAATTCCTTCTCAAAAAGGACCTTATACTATGTCTGATATTAGAAACATTATCAGAGATAAAACCCAGCCTAGTAGGCTGACAACTGTTCAAGATTTGAATACTGAGATTAATAATCTCAAAAGGGAAATTTCTGAGTTAAAGGCTTCAAATATAGCCTTAGATAAAAGAATTCTTAAATTAGAGAATTCTAGCATTGATAAAGATTTTAGTACTAATGTTACTGAAAAAGATATTGATGTAGGCACATCTGATGAAGAAGTTGTTGGGAAATTGCTAGGAGTTATAAATTATACAGAAGATGAATTTCTACAAAAATTACAGTATTTTACTACCCAAAAGTTTTTAATAAAAATAACTCTTTTAATAGATTATAATTTCAAGAGTTTACTGCCTTAGTTGATAGTGGAGCAGATTTAAATTGCATAAAATAAGGAATAATTCCTTCAAGATATTTCCATAAAATAACTCATAGATTGAAAAATGCTAGTGGTGACCAAATGGGTATTTCATATAAATTACCCAAAGCTTATATTTGCCAACATGATGTCTGTATACCAGAAAGTTTTGTTTTAGTGAAAGACATAGCTCAAGATGTCATTCTTGGTGTCCCATTTTTTCATAAAATCATTCCTTTTAAACATTGGGATGAAAAAAGTGTTACTGGCACTTATAATGGAAATGCCATAACTTTTGAGTTTATAACTCAACCCGTTCAAAGATTTCTGAATGAAAATGAGATTTGTTCCATTATTATTGAACAGGATTTAAAAAATCCTAAATTAATTGAAAAAATTGGATTTTTAAAGGACCAATTTTCTCTACAAATTTGTGGGGACCATCCCAATCCATTTTGGAATAGGAAAAAGCATATCATAAGTCTTCCTTATGAAGATAACTTTTTCGAAAGCAATATTCCTACCAAGGCTCGTCCTTATCAAATGAACTTTGAATATTTAGAGTTATGCAAAAAGAAAATTGGTTCCTTACAGCAAAAGGGTTTAATAAGACCCTCCAAATCAAAATGGTCTTGTACAGCTTTTTATATTAATAAACATGCTGAACAAGAACGAGGCATTCCTAGATTAGTAATTAACTATAAACCTCTAAATAAAGTTTTAAAATGTATTAGATATCCTATTCCAAATAAAAAGGATTTATTAGATAGATTACATGATGCCATAATATTTTCAAAAGTTGATTTGAAATCAGGATATTGGCAAATTCAGATATCTGAAAACGATAAATATAAAATGGCTTTTAATGTTCCAATGGGTCAATATGAATGGAGCGTTATGCCTTTTGGTTTGAAAAATGCCCCATCTAAATTTCAGAAAATTATGAATGATATTTTCCTACCCTATACAGACTTTATAATAGTTTATATTGATGATATCTTGGTATTTTCAAAAAATATTGAAATACATTTAAAACATTTGGATTTATTCAAAAATATTATCATCCAAAATGGTTTGGTAATATCCAAATAAAAAATGCTTATTTTCCAAACTAATGTCTGATTCCTTGGTCATAATATAGAAAATGGAAAAATCATTCCCATCAGTAGGAGTATAGAATTTGCCTCTAAATTCCCTGATATTTTTGATGATCCAAAAAGCCATCCGGTGTAAATTTAGCTAAAACTGGATTCTGAGACCCCGAGAGCCTCCGTTAATCTCACCTCGATGTGCGTGTGCAGCCCAGGCGCGTAGCCGGGAAGCCTCTATGTGGAAATTTGATAAAAAGTTAAATTTATGATAATTAATTCAATAAAGTTGACTTTTGTTGCCATTCTTGGTAAACGGACCCGGACCCGTGATTTGACGGTCCCGGAGGGTCCGTAGAAAAATATGGACTTGGGCGTGTGCCCGGAATCGAATTTCGAGGTCCCAAGTCTGAGAAATGAATTTTTAAAGAAATTATTTTCTGAAAATAATAAAGGCTTTTGGAAATGAACTTTGATGTGAAAACTGCGTTACCGGGCCCGTATTATGGTTCCGGAGCCCGGAACAGGTTTAATATGGATATCATGAGTTGTCTGCAAAATTTGATGTCATTCCGAAATGTATGGGTCGGTCCGGCACATCGATATAGAAATCAAGAACTTGAGGTTTCTTAAGTTATGGTTTTAGGGGTTTTGGGGCGTGATTTTGAGATTTAGCGTTGTTTTGGGTGTTCCAAAGCCTCGAGCGAGTCCGTATTATGATTTAGGACTTGTTGGTACATTTGGACCGGGGCTCGGGTGGGCTCGGGTACCTCCCGGACACCAAACGGGGCTAAAAACCAGCTAAAATAGCTGTTGGTGCACCTGTTTCTGGTGTGACCGCAGGTGCGGTTGCCCAGTCGCAGGTGCGGGACCGCTCCTGCGGTCCCAAGCATCGCAGGTGCGACCCCAGGTGAGGTCCCCCTTTCTCGCAGGTGCGGACAAAGGTCCGCAGGTGCGGTAATCCCTCTGCAGGTTCTACCCCAGCCCCTCTTGCCCAGTTCCGCAGGTGCGAGCCCCAGCTCGTAGGAGCGAGACCACAGGTGCGGTCCTCGAGCCGCAGGTGCGGAATCCTTGTAGGCCAGACAGTGCATAATCTTTAAAATACGGGATTTCTTCATCTCATTCATTTTCCACCACCATTAGAGACTTGTGAGCTTGGGAAGAACACACCACGACCTAGCTACTGTTAAGGTAAGTTAATTCCTTCCTAATACTAGTTTCATGCATGAATTTTTAATGGGATTACCTACTAAATTGATGGAAAATCAAGAATTGGGTAGTAAATTTAGGGTTCTTGAGAAAATTTGCGTATTGTCCGTTTAATGCTATGAATTCAAGTAGAAATTTCATATTAATGATCCTTAGGCTATGGGTGAGTGATTCCTTCAAGAAATTTCGGGATTCGAGCGTGCGGGCCCGGGGTTGAATTTTGGTATTCTTGGTAGAATGATAGAAAATGTATAATTAGGCGTTGGAATTGGTCTATTGAGTAATTATTGATATTGATAAATCAATTATGTCTAGATATTATCGATTCGGAGTTGGATTCGAGAGGAAAGGTTGTGATTGAGGCTTGACTTGCATTTTGGAGCCGAGGTAAGTGTTTGGCCTAACCTTAGCTTGAGGGATTAGGTATAGAGTCTTATTTGCTATGTGTAATTCATGTCCAACATATAGGTGAGGTGACGAGTACCTATACGTTGCGGTCAAGCATGCCCGTGAGTCAATTGTGATAAATTATACCGTGTTCTTGATATTTTCTGTACTATGAATAATTGGTGATTTAGAAGTGATACATTGATGTTGTTTCATGACGTGGGAAATTATTGATTAATAGTTCAGTTGAGGCTCTTACTGTTGAAATTACGCTTCTGAGCGAGTTGGTTATAGTTGAGTCCCTTGCCGGGACGATAGAATTTTATTGAGTATTTCGGTACACTTGAGGTTTCTTATTGTTAGTTTCACATTATATTGTTGTTTTTATTATTTATTGTACGAGGGGACATGCCGTGCCGAATGTTTATTATTTATTGCACGAGGGGACATGCCGTGCCGATTGTCTATTATTTATTGCACGAGGGGACATGCCGTGCCGATTGTGTATTATTTATTGCACGAGGGGACATGCAGTGCCGATTGTTTATTATTTATTGCACGAGGGGACATGCCGTGACGATTGTTTATTATTTATTGCACGAGGGGACATGCCGTGCCGATTGTTTTTATTATTTATTGCACAAGGAGACATGTCGTGCCGATTGTTTTTATTATTTATTGCACGAGGGGACATGCTGTGCCGATTGTTTATTATTTATCGCACGATGGGACATTCCGTGCCGATTGTTTATTATTTATTGCACGAGGGGACATCCCGTGTCGAGTGGTTGTTATTTATGCACAAGGGGACATTCCGTGCCGAGTGATTGTGAGACTATGCACGAGGGGACATGTCGTGCATGTTGTTGTTCATTACCTGTTCTGAGATGTTAAATTCCTGCTTTTACTTTCACATTTCAGTTACCACCCTGTTCTACTGTGCTAGTATCTGTTGCCCCTTTTATCCCCAGCATGTTCTCCTCGTATCTGATTTTACTTGTTTATTTCCGTCGATATTTTCCTGTTATTATATAGAATTGCACAGGTATGTATATTGTTGTCGGTCCTAGCCTCGTCACTATTTCGCCGAAGTTAGGCTTGGCACTTACTCAATACATGGGGTCGGTTGTATTGATGCTACACCTGCACTTCTTTATGTTGTGCAGACTACGCAACCGGACCCAGTGGACACTGACGGAGGGTGCATTCCTTCAGTCCATTCAGGAGACATCGAGGTAGACCCGCAGATGTTCGTGGGCCTTGGCGTCACCTTCCACACTTCTCTTCCATTTCTGTCTTATTCTATAGTTTCAAAGACATCATTATGTACTTAATTTTCAGACTATTGTATTTAGTAACCTCATAGACAGTTCGTGAGTATGTGACACCAGCTCTGGGTTATATATATGGGTTTTATTTCGAAGCTTGCTATATTATTTTGAACTTAGTTAACTTTCATATTTTTAACCGACATTGCCTTAGTTATCTTGTTCATTTTAGTTGTTAATGAGGTTATTTAGTTCAAACGTTATCTTGTCTAGCGGGTTCAACGTTAGACGCAGTCATGGCCCGAAGGTGGGATTTCGGGTCGTGACCGTTAGTATCAGAGCCCTAGGTTGCTTAGTTCTCACAAGTCACGGACAAACTTAATTGAGTCTAAGGGATCGGTACGGAGACGTTTGTACTTATCCCCCAGAGGCTGCAAAGTTAGGAATAACTTCACATCTTTCATTCTCTGTCGTGCCAATTGAATTCTAAATACTAATTGAGTCTCTAATTACTCTCTTGCAGATGAAGAGAACGCGTGCTTCCTTATCGACCGATCAGCAGCCCAACCCTCCTATTGCAGCTCTTACGAGGGGCCGAGGCCGAGGCCGTGCTAGAGGCCGAGGCATAGCTAGAGCAGCAGCTCCAGTTGAGGACCCACAGGTAGACTATGTCGGTGAGGTACCTGCTCAGCCAGTCCCATTTGGACCAGCTCAGGTCCCAGAGGAGTTCATTGCTACCCCGGTGCTTAGGATGCTCTAGTCCGCTTAGTGGGACTCATGGAGAGTGTGGCTCAGGCCGGTCTTCTTTCTACTGCACCAGCTGGATCTCAGGTTGGGGGAGGGACCCAGACTCCTGCTATTCATACGCCAGAGCAGTTTGCCACTCAGTTCCGGACTCCGGCACCTCAGACAGCCGGAGTAGTTCAGCCGGGTATTGTGACACCCACAGTTGAGGGAGCAGCCATGTCAGCAGACGCTCTATGGAGGTTGGATCGGTTCACCAAGTTATTCACTACTACATTTACTGGTGCACCATCAGAGGATCCCCAGGATTATTTAGACAATTGTTATAAGGTTCTTCGGAACATGGGCATTGTGGAGTCCAATGGAGTTGACTTTGCTATATTTCGTCTTTCTGGCACCGCCAAGACTTGGTGGAGGGATTTCTACTTGACCAGACCAGCTGGGTCTGCGCCTTTGACTTGGGCTCAGTTCTCCAATTTATTCTTGGGTAAGTTCCTTCCAGTTACTCAGAGAGAGGATCTTCGGAGGCAGTTTGAGCGTCTCCAACAGGGATCTATGTCTGTCACTCAGTACAAGACCAGGTTCATTACTCTAGCCAGGCATGCTATTATGATACTCCCCACCGATCGGGAGAGGGTTTGGAGATTTATTGAGGGTCTGGCTCAGCCTATCAGACTTCATATGGACAAGGAGACGGGTACTGATATCTCCTTTCAGGAAGCCGATGTGGCCAGACGCATTGAGATGGTATTCTCCCAGGGTGGTGGTCAGGGGTCTGACAAGAGACCTCGTCATTTCGGCCGGTTCAGTGGTGCCTCATATGGAGGCAGTTCATTTGGTAGAGGTCATCCCCCTAGGCCTTATCAGTCGGCACTCCAGGTATCCCGCAGTGCATCATCAGCTCCCATCAGTGCACCGCCGATTCAGAGTCTTCAGGGTGGTCATTCTGGTCGCCAGGGACAGTTCCAGGGTCAGTATTCTCAGCAGTCGAAGACTTGCTACACTTGCGGTGGTTCGGGGCACATCTCCAGGTTCTGCCCCCGAGGTTTTTGTGGGTCTTAGTATCAGGGTTCTCGTGTCATAGTTCCTGCATCAGGTGCATCCTCACCCCCTCAGCCAGTTAGGGGTGGTGGTCGTGGTGCCAGAGGTGGAGGTCAGACTCATAGAGGTGTAGGGCATGCTACGAGAGGTAGAGGTCATGCCGTAGTAGGTCGACCCTGTGTTGTTCAGGCTGGAGGGGCTCAGCCCCGGTGTTATGCTTTTCCTGCCAAGCCTGACGCTGAGGCTTCTGACGCAGTTATCACAGGTACGGTTTCAGTTTGCTGCCAAGATGCTTTGGTATTATTCAATCCGTGTTCTACTTTCTCTTATGTGTCTTCACATTTTTCCCCTTATCTGATCATGCCCCGTGATTCCGTGAGTGCTCCTGTATATGTGTCTACACCGGTGGGTGATTCTATAGTGGTAGATCGAGTCTACCGTGATTGCTTAGTAGTTATTGGTGGTATGGAGACTCGGGTTGATCTTTTGCTTCTGGATATGGTTGGCTTTGATGTTATATTGAGAATGGATTGGCTATCCCCCTATCATGCTATTCTGGACTGTCATGCCAAGACAGTGACCTTAGCCTTGCCAGGTGTGCCTCGCTTGGAGTGTAGAGGGACTCCTAGCCTTTCTTCTGGCAGAGTTATCTCATATATGAAGGCTTGGTGCATGGTCGAGAAGGGTTGTGTGGCCTATCTGGCCTATGTTCGTGATTCTAGTGCTGAGGTTCCTCCTATAGAGTCTGTGCATGTGGTTCGTGAGTTTCCAGAGGTTTTCCCTGCTGACCTGCCGGGTATGCCACCCGACAGGGATATTGATTTTTGTATTGAGTTGGCTCAGGGAACTCAACCCATTTCTATTCCGCCGTATCGTATGGCCCCGCCAGAGTTGAAGGAATTGAAGGAGCAGTTGCAGGATTTGTTGGATAAAGGCTTCATTAGGCCTAGTGTTTCTCCTTGGGGTGCTCCAGTGTTGTTTGTTAAGAAGAAAGATGGTTCAATGAGGATGTATATTGACTACCGGCAGCTGAATAAGGTTACTATTAAGAATAAGTATCCTTTGCCGAGGATTGATGATCTATTTGACCAGCTTCAAGGTGCTACAGTATTCTCCAAGATAGACTTGAGATCTGGTTACCACCGGCTGAGGATTAGGGCTTCAGATGTCTTTAAGACGTCCTTTCGCACTCGTTATGGGAACTATGAGTTCTTGGTGATGTCATTTGGGTTGACAAATTCCCCCGCTGCTTTTATGGAGTTGATGAACCGGGTGTTCAGGCCTTATTTGGACTCGTTCGTTATTGTTTTCATTGATGATATATTTATATATTCTCGCAGCCGAGAGGAGCATGAGAAGCACCTTAGAGTCGTCCTCCAGACTCTGAGGAATAGTAAGTTGTATGCCAAATTCTCCAAGTGTGTGTTTTGGTTGAGTTCAGTTGCATTTCTAGGCCACGTGGTTTCATCAGAGGGTATTCAGGTGGATCCCAAGAAGATTTCAGCAATTAGGGATTGGCCTATGACCACTTCCGCTACAGAGATTCGGAGTTTCTTGGGCTTAGCAGGTTATTATCGCCGATTTGTGGAGGGATTTTCATCTATCGCAGCCCCGATGACCAGGTTGACCCAGAAGTGTGCTCAGTTCAGGTGGTCTGATGAGTGTGAGGCAAGCTTTCAGAAGCTCAAGACAGCCTTGACCACGACACCAGTGTTAGTGTTCCCCACAGGTTCAGGACTGTATACCGTGTATTGTGATGCTTCACGGGTTGGGCTTGGTGCAGTGTTGATGTAGGAGGGCAAAGTTATAGCCTATGCTTCTCGTCAGTTGAAGATTCATGAGAGGAACTATCTTGTTCATGATTTGGAGCTTGCAGCTATTGTCCATGCGTTGAAGATTTGGAGGCACTACCTGTAGGGGGTGCCATGTGAGGTATTCACGGACCATAAGAGCTTGCAGTATCTGTTCAGACAGAAGAAGTTGAACATGAGGCAGAGGAGATGGTTAGAGTTACTGAAGGATTATGATATTACCATTCTTTATCATCCGGGGAAGGCCAATGTGGTGGCCGATGCATTGAGCCGGAAGTCATTCAGTATGGGCAACCTAGCTTATTTATCAGTCGAGGAGCGACCTCTTGCGTTGGATGTTCTGGCTTTAGCCAACCGATTTGTGAGGTTGGAGGTCTCTGAGACTGGCAGTGTGTTGGCCCATACCGTGGCCCGTTCTTCATTGTATGATTGTATTCGGACCAAGCAGTATGATGATCGCCATTTATGTGTTCTTAGAGATACAGTCCGGCATGGAGGTGCCAAGCAGGTTACGGTTGATGATGAGGGAGTTCTGTGGATGCAGGGCCGTATTTGTGTACCTGATGTTGATGGTATTCGTGAGTTGATACTTCAGGAGGCCCATAGTTCTCGGTATTCCATTCATCCGGGCGCCGCAAAGATGTACCAGGACTTGCGGCAACATTATTGGTGGTGGAGGATGAAGAAGGATATTGTAGCTTATGTAGCTCAGTGCTTGAACTATCAGCAGGTTAAGTACGAGCACCAGAGACGCGGTGGTTTGATGCAGCAGATTTAGCTTCCTCAGTGGAAGTGGGAGCGTATCACCATGGACTTTGTAGTTGGAATCCCACGGACTCAGAGGATGGTTGATGCGGTTTGGTTTGTTGTGGATAGGCTGACCAAATCAGCGCACTTCATTCCGGTATCAGTTTCATATTCAGCGGAGAAGTTGGCAAAGGTATATATGAGAGAGATTGTACTATTGCATGGGGTGCCCATATCCATCATATCAGACCGAGGTACTCAGTTTACCTCCCATTTCTGGAGAGTATTTCAGCGAGAGTTGGGCACACAGATTGATTTGAGCATAGCATTTCATCCTCAGACAGACGGACAGTCCGAGCGTACTATTCAGATTTTGGAGGATATGTTGCGAGCTTGTGTTATTGATTTTGGTGGTTCATAGGACCAGTTCTTGCCTTTAGCTGAGTTTGCCTACAACAACATCAATCAGTCGATCATTCAGATGGCCCTGTATGAGGCGTTGTACGGTAGACGGTGTCGGTCTCCAGTCGGATGGTTTGAGCTAGGAGAGGCTAGATTGTTGGGTTCTGAGTTAGTCCAGGATGCCTTGGACAAGGTGAAGATTATTCAGGATAGACTTCGTACAAATCAGTCCAGGCAGAAGAGTTATGCGGATCGTAGAGTTCGAGATTTGGCTTTCATGGTAGGAGACCGGGTTTTTCTTCGAGTGTCGCCCATGAAGGGCGTGATGAGGTTCGGGAAGAAGGGAAAGTTGAGCCCTAGGTACCTTGGTCCATTTGAGATTTTGAATAAGGTGGGAGAGATGGCCTACAGACTTGCCTTGCCACCTAGTTTGTCAGTTGTGCATCCGGTATTTCATGGGTCTATGCTCCAGAAGTATATTGCAGATCCATCTCATGTACTTGACTTCAGCGGTGTCCAGTTGGACCAGGATTTGTCCTGCGAGGAGGAGCCGGTAGCTATATTAGACCGGCAGGTACGCCGGTTGAGATCGAAGAATTATTCTTCGGTTCGTGTTCAGTAGCGAGGTTAGCCTTTTGAGGCAGCTACTTGGGAGTCCGAGTCCGATATGCGGAGCCGATATCCCCACCTTTTTCCCGATTCAGGTACCTTTCTATGTCCGTTCGAGGACGAGCGTTTGTTTTAGAGGTGGAGATTTTGATGACCCAAAAGACCATCCTGTGTAAATTTAGCTAAAACTGTGTTCCGAGGTATCGGGAGCCTCCGTTAATCTCACCTCGATGTGCGTGCGCATCCCGGACACGTAAACTGGAAGCCTTTATGTGGAAATTTGATGAAAAGTTGAATTTATGATAATTAATTGAATAAAGTTGACTTTGGTCAACATTCTTTGTAAACAGACCCGGACACGTGATTTGACGGTCCCGGAGAGTCCGTAGGAAAATATGAGACTTGGGCGTGTGCTCGAAATCGAATTCCGAGGTCCGAAATCTGAGAAATTGAATTTTTCAAGAAAATTATTTTCTGAAAATAATAAAGGCTTTTGAAAATGAACTTTGATGTGAAAACTGCGTTACCGGGCCCGTATTATGGTTCCGGAGCCCGGAACAGGTTTAATATGGTTATCATGAGTTGTCTGCAAAATTTGATGTCATTCCGAATTGTATGGGTCGGTCCGGCGCATCGATATAGAAATCAAGAACTTGAAGTTTCTTAAGTTATGGTTTTATGGGTTTTTGGGGTGTGATTTTGAGATTTAGCGTTGTTTTGGGTGTTCCGAAGCCTCGAGCGAGTCCGTATTATTATTTAGGACTTGTTGGTACATTTGGATGGGGGCTCGCGTGGGCCCGGGTACCTCCCGGACACCAAACGGGGCTAAAAACCAGCTAAAATAGCTATTGGTGCACCTGTTTCTGGTGTGACCGTAGGTGCGGTTGCCCAGTCGTAGGTGCGGGACCGCTCCTGCGGTCCCAAGCATCGCAGGTGCGACCCCAGGTGAGGTCCCCCTTTCTCGCAGGTGCGGACAAAGGTTCGCAGGAGCAGAACCGCATGTGCGGTAATCCCTCTGCAGGTGCAACCCCAGCCCCTCTTGCCCAGTTCCGCAGGTGCGAGCCCCAGCTCGCAGGAGCGAGACCACAGGTGCGGTCCTCGAGCCGCAGGTGCGGAATCCTTGTAGGCTAGACAGTGCATAATCTTTAAAATACGGGATTTCTTCATCTCATTCATTTTCCACCACCATTAGAGACTTGTGAGCTTGGGAAGAACACACCACGACCTAGTTACTGTTAAGGTAAGTTAATTCCTTCCTAATGCTAGTTTCATGCATGAATTATTAATGGAATTACCTACTAAATTGATGGAAAATCAAGAATTGGGTAGTAAATTTAGGGTTCTTGAGAAAATTTGCGTATTGTCCGTTTAATGCTATGAATTCAATTAGAAACTTCATATTAATGATCCTTAGGCTATGGGTGAGTGATTCCTTTGAGAAATTTCGGGATTCGAGCGTGCGGGCCCGGGGTCAAATTTTGGTATTCTTGGTAGAATGATAGAAAATGTATAATTAGGCTTTGGAATTGGTCTTTTGAGTAATTATTGATATTGATAAATCAATTATGTGTAGATATTATCGATTCGGAGTTGGATTCGAGAGGAAAGGTTGTGATTGAGGCTTGACTTGCATTTTGGAGCCGAGGTAAGTGTTTGGCCTAACCTTAGCTTGAGGGGTTAGGTATAGAGTCTTATTTGCTATGTGTAATTCATGTCCAACATATAGGTGAGGTGACGAGTACCTATACGTTGCGGTCAAGCATGCACGTGAGTCAATTGTGATAAATTATATTGTGTTCTTGATATTCTCTGTACTATGAATAATTGGTGATTTAGAAGTGATACATTGATGTTGTTTCATGACGTGGGAAATTATTGATTAATTGTTCAGTTGAGGGTCTTACTGTTGAAATTACGCTTCTGAGCGAGTTTGGTTATAGCTGAGTCCCTTGCCGGGACGATAGAATTTTATTGAGTATTTCGGTACACTTGAGGTTTCTTATTGTTAGTTTCACATTATATTGTTGTTTTTATTATTAATTGCACGAGGGGACATGCCGTGCCGAATGTGTATTATATATTGCACGAGGGGACATGCTGTGCCGATTGTCTATTATTTATTGCACGAGGGGACATGTCGTGCCGATTGTCTATTATTTATTGCACGAGGGGACATGCCGTGCCGATTGTCTATTATTTATTGCACGAGGGGACATGCAGTGCCGATTGTTTATTATTTATTGCACGAGGGGACATGCCGTGCCGATTGTTTATTATTTATTGCACGAGGGGACATGTCGTGCCGATTGTTTTTATTATTTATTGCACGAGGGGACATGTCGTGCCGATTGTTTTTATTATTTATTGCACGAGGGGACATGCCGTGCCAATTGTTTATTATTTATCACACGAGGGGACATTCTGTGCCGATTGTTTATTATTTATTGCACGAGGGGACATCCCGTGCCGAGTGGTTGTTATTTATGCACGAGGGGACATTCCGTGCCGAGTGATTGTAAGACTATGCACGAGGGGACATGTCGTGCCTGTTGTTGTTCATTACCTGTTCTGAGATGTTAAATTCCTTCTTTTACTTTCACATTTCAGTTATCACCCTGTTCTATTGTGCTAGTATCTGTTGCCCCTTTTATCCTCAGCATGTTCTCCCCGTATCTGCTTTTACTTGTTTATTTCCGTCGATATTTTCCTGTTATTATATAGAATTGCACAGGTATGTATATTGTTGTCGGTCCTAGCCTCGTCACTACTTCGCCGAAGTTAGGCTCGGCACTTACTTAGTACATGAGGTCGGTTGTACTGATGCTACACCTGCACTTCTTTATGTTGTGCAGACTACGCAGCCGGACCCAGTGGACACTGACGGAGGGAGCATTCCTTCAGTCCATTCAGGAGACATCGAGGTAGACCCGCAGACGTTCATGGGCCTTGGCGTCACCTTCCACCCTTTTCTTCCAGTTCTGTCTTATTCTATAGTTTCAAAGACAACATTATGTACTTATTTTTCAGACTATTGTATTTAGTAACCTCATAGACAGTTCGTGAGTATGTGACACCAGTTCTGGGTTATATATATGGGTTTTATTTCCAAGTTTGCTATATTATTTTGAACTTAGTTAACTTTCATATTGTTGACCAATGTTGCCTTAGTTATCTTGTTCATTTTAGTTGTTAATGAGGTTATTTAGTTCAAACGTTGGCTTGTCTAGCGGGTTCAACGTTAGACGTAATCATGGCCCGAAGGTGGGATTTCGGGTCGTGACAATATTATTACTGATAAAACTCAACTTCAAAGATTTTTGGGAAGCCTTAATTATATCTCTCCTTTCATAAAGGATTTGGCGAAAGATACTGCCCTTCTTTATGATAGATTAAAGAAGAATACTAAAGCATGGACTGATAGACATACAAAATCAGTCAGGAGAATTAAACAGAAGGTTAATAATCTTCCTTGTTTAACTCTTGCTAATCCGGCATGGAAAAAAATTGTTGAAACTAATGCCTCAGATATTGGGTATGGAGGAATACTCAAACAATATTCCCCAATGGATAAACAAGAATATCTTGTTCAATTCTTTTCGGGAAAATGGAATAATTCCCAAAGGAATTATGCTACTATAGCCAAGGAAATCCTTGCTATAGTAAAATGTGTTATGAAATTTCAGATTGATTTATATAATCAGAAGTTTTTAATAAAAACTGACTGCCAAGCGGCAAAATTTATTTTTAATAAAGATTTCAAGCATGATGTATCCAAACAGATGTTTGCACGGTAGCAAGCATTATTAGCCCCATTTGATTTTAACATAATAAACAAAAAAGGGTCAGATAATACTCTCCCTGATTTTCTTACCAGAGAATATCTGAATTCATAATTCTTTTATTGTCTATTACAGATCACGAGGCATGCATATAGACCTCCTCGAAGTAGAGGAAAAGGAAGAATATCTTCTTATGGCAGAGGGAATAATATTCTCGCTCAACTAGGTAACCAACAATTAATAGCTGCTAACATAGCAGGTATTCAGGGAGGTAATACAAATCATCCGTTATACAAGGATTTTATGAATTTTATGAAATCCAGAAATGAAGAAGGTACATCAAATGTACCATCATATTCCTCAGTAATAACAGAGGAAAGTCATGAAAACCTTAAGGTTTATAACCAAAAGGAAAAGAAAGAATTAATAATTCTTTTAGAACATTCTGACCTTAAATGGAAGGATGATCCATGGCAACTAATGACTAGGTATTTAGATACAGTGTCATATGCTACTCCGACCTATAAATACAGGATGCATTATGATATAATACTCTCAACTACAGGATCAGTTGAAGTTCAACACTTCTATCCTGCAAATAATAAGAAAACTTATAGTTTTTCTAAAATAATCATTAAGAAGGTAATACCTTCAGATGAATGGGGAATGAGTACCCTGAAGGATAGAGAATATACTCATCCTGATCAAAAAATCGCAGTTAAATTCAGCTACTGGGACTACGTAGAAAGTTTTAATAAAACTTTTCTCTATGAAAATCCTAATAGAAAACATTCCTGGTTTGTTAAACTCTGTCCTAATATGTTCAAACAACAAATACCAAATTGGTTTTTTAAATGGTGGAAATTATATGGTCCATCATTAGGCATACTTTCTCCAATATTCAAGAGTTTATATACGCAATGGTTTAGATATATCTCCCAAAATTATTTCTTTACAAAAAGATAATGTCTTTTATGATGGCATAGCCGCTATGTATGTTTTCATAGAATTCTCAATTTCCTAGATAATAAAATGGGATGTACAAGTTGGTTATACCCACGAAGGTATTCCATGCCTTAACAGAATTTTTTATACTAAATTCTGGAGTAAATTACTCCAATCTGACCAGCATGGGAAACTATTCGATGAAGAATTAATCCAAGAAATACAGCAGAAAATTGAAGCCTATGACAAACAAGAAACAAATGTTACAGTGGACGAATTAAGTCATTTTCAACAGATTACTAAAAGGCTTCAAATGAAGAAAGAAGCAGTCTCCAAAAAAGAAATTCTTGCGTCATACTTTGAAGAAATAAAGAAAGATTTAGCAAGAAATTTGGGAGCAGAAATAAGTGATGATATATCCATGACATCCATTAGTAATACTTCAGATGGAGAAACTGATGTTGTAGAAGAAGCTCAAAGCAGCCAAAATACAGAGGTCAACATTGATGAAATTGAGGAATTCCTCACAAGAATAAAGGGAAGTGCAGAAGAATCTTCTGCAAGAAAGGATGGCAAGGGAAAAAAATAAAGCATGAATTATTGAAGACCCCATAGATCAATTATCGGGGGAATAAAGCCAAAAAAACTTTCATAAAGAAAATGGACCCCTCTATTAAAGGGAATCTACTTTTATAAAGTAGTTTGTTTGTTTTTAATAATGTAATCTTTTCCTTTTACTTTTATATCTTTCTTTTAGGTGATGACAGACAAAATTATGTCGGCCACTAGGATCTTATTTAGAACAAGACCCATTATATAAGGGTCTTCTTACTTGAGAGAAGGCAGGCTCTCCCCTCCTTTCTTTCTCTCTAGCCTATTGTACAATAAGTCTTTGAAGACTTTGTTTGTGAATAAAAAACCAAAAAGGTCACTTGACCACAACTTGAAAGGACTCAGGTATTTATTTATATTTTGCTGTTTTAAAATTCTAATTGTAACAAGTTAGCCTAAATGATAGGCTAAACATTTAAGTGTTAGACTTAGTCAACATAGGTTATTTAAAGGTATGCTTTGCTATTAAGTTACAATTGTATCACCCCGGTGGTGTTGTAGGTTGGGACTATATAGCCCAGGCAGTTGCTACTTTTTACTGTAGCCCCTGGTTATAGCAATATAACCGGTGGTCCTCAATTGACCCATTAAGCCAAATAAGCGTGGAAGGGTTGTGTAAGGAGGATCGTGGTTTAGGGACTACTGTAGAGTCTGCAACTGGCCAGGACTGGAGTCTCGATAATATCTTTCCTGAAGCACCTCGGAAGCGATCTAGTTCTAAATTTGGTATCAGAGCCATGCCTAACAAATAGTACTAGTTGATAAGTCTAACATTTATTTCCTTAATGAATATCATTAGAAAAAAGACTACGGTTAAAAACAGTAGGATAGAAGAATATGGTGTACCCCAACAATTGGATCTTCTTAATAAGTGGACTATTCCATTAGTCAAACCTAAGGTAATATACCAATTAGGAACTTTTGAAAAGATAGGTTTAAAACAAGTAGCTAAAACTACTGAAGAAACCATCACGGTAGATAATGATCATGCTACCTTTAAATTATTATCTGAAAATGATTTAGCCCCTTATAAGAAATCTCATAGATTTATTCATATTGGACTAACACAAGTTTGCCTTTAAGCCATTTACTTTAAGAGGCTTACCTGAAAGCTTCGTAGCAGCTCTCAGAGAGGGAAGAAATCAGGACTGGAAAAAGTCTTTATATTTTGACTCCCCGTAATAAAAATCTTGGCTCCGCCATTGCTCACGAATAACTATGCTTATCAAGACTTGGGCCGATAGGAAAGAAGATTAGCCGAATAGGAACGGAATCACCTGAGCGTTCTTAGTAGAATTGCTCAAAGTTTTCATCCCGCTTCATTAATTACTAGACCACATTTACATTCAATGTGCACTACATTACTAGTGTAACATCAGAAACTATTGTTCATAACATCCAAATTCGATCAAACTAAAGAAACAATATGAGTATATTCTTCTGTCCTCTCGACTGATTCAAATTAATCGTCGGAGTAAACACTAACCAATCAGTAATACACAAAAGCCCAATAATACTAGTAGAAAGGATACTCCAGATTTCCCAACATAGGATAAAATTACAAGAGAACCTGGATAACAAAAGTACCACTGCTCATTGTGAGACTATTCCCTGCATCTTGTTTGGATGGTTATTACCTATTGTATTGTATCGTATTGTCACTTTAAATACCATGCTTGTTTTAATTGTTACTTAAATTTTATTACATTAAATTTGTTGTTACATAACGATGAAAAATATCACTTTACAAGATACGTAACATTCTGCTTAATAAATACATCCAACGAATTGCATGCTCTGCTCGACAACACTGCATATAATTTTGTGCCTAGACACCTTATTTCTTGGGCAGACTCCACAGTTGGTGTGTCGATAATGAAAATGTAACTGTGGACAGTTCTACTCTACACATTTGTAATTCAGAACTCAGAACAACAAACCTATAAGTTCTTCATTCGACAGTTGCCCTTTTGCATTTTGTGGTGTTTGAGTATATGAAGCAGTCTTGCCTTAGATGCTTTGTACAAAATCATCTTACTTCTTCAGAGCACTAGCAAATCTTGCAGGGGTAAATTGGCTAAGATCAATTATGCTTGCTTGTCCATCCAGAACGAGTTCGGCCATAGCAGCACCTGTGGCTGGACCATTAAGAATTCCCCAACAGCTATGTCCGGTTGCCACGTAACAGCCCTTTATACCAGGAACTTCCCCAATAATTGGCACATCGTCTTCAGAGCAAGGTAGGATACACGCCTGTTCAGCCGTCACAGCTGCTTCACCCTCCACCAAATGGCTTGATACACTAGCAGCCACTCTCTTAAGCGCGTTTATTGATTCTGGAACTGGAGTTACCTGCTCTGGATCATCTGGAACCTCTTCTCGAGCTGACATTCCACATATATAAACTTCCCCTGAAAGACATAAAGGCATAACACTAAAGTGCTCAACAAGATATTCTATAAAATCCTCATTTTAGTGTATAATACAGGGAGATCTGTTTCATGCTTCTCAGCTATATCTTTTTATTTTGATTTTAACAACAGGTAGTTCGCTAAGTGTATGCGCTCGCTGTGCAAATTTGCATTTTCTCAAACCATTTTGCTAGAATTCCAGGCTCCCTGTCTCCAATGTCACATTGTTATGTAAAGAAGTGTAGTATAGGCTTCAGTCTGTATGCTTGTGTAATAGATAAAGTTAGAGTACCAAAAAGTAAGGTAACTTCACTTTTCTGGTGATTGGAGATAATGATAATTGTGTATCACTGCCTCTAGATAGTCGCATGCTATATATTACTTATGTACGCCCTGTCGAATATAGAAAGATTGTGTTGGTCCAATGTTGATCCCTTTTCTTTGCCGGATCATTTTTATACATTTTAAAAGAAAATTTTGACCCTATTTGTGCAGTGTTACTTCCAGCTAAGGGAATTCAATTAACCCCTTAAAATTCAATTAACCCCTTAAATATACTTAGCAAGCCACCATATTACAACACTTGAAAGCTTATTCAGTTCAATTTTTCATGCAAATGGCCCCTATGATGAATGGCAAATTTATGTTACTTGACATTTAAACAACAATTGACCCTTGTGGTCTGGATGCATAGCGGGAGCTTAGTGCACCGGGCCGCCCAACAACAATTGCCGAATTTGGGTGGTGTTTTAGCTAATATACTGCTTTATTGTTACAATAAATAATAGCTTGAGAGACTTCTTTGTATGTATTTCTTTTCTTATGTAGTCTATTACAAATAATTTATAACACACATCAGGCTCATGCTATATATATCCAGTATTTGATAACTGTTCCAACTGTAAAAACTGAAGTACCTGTTGGACGAGGATAAACTTCCGGGTCCATGGGTTTTCCACCATGGGCCGGATAATAAGTGAGAAACAACGCATGTGGCGTGATCCTATTCGGCTCTTTAGGTTCGAGTACTATACTATGGGCTTTAATTCCATAAACCCCGAAAAGGGAGCCCAAAACAGAGAATCTCTTAGTCCAAGGCCCAAGTGCCAACACAACTGCATCTGCCACAATCTCTCTCCCATCTTCCAATACAATTCCCTTTGTTTTCCCCTCCGCCATTTTAACTCTCTCTGCTTTACCAATTACCAGCTCAACACCATATTCCTCCATTGCTTTGGATAATATTTTTTTAGTAAAGAGCTGTGGATGGACTTGGGCCGTGCTATTAGTTGATCCAATAGTTCTTGGGCTTTTAGCTGGGCCGTTAACCCAAGACGGAAGCGTCCCAGTTCGGTTCGGCGACGAAGAAGAAGAAGATGATGATGATTCGGTGACGGAGACACTAAGGGTAGTGAGTGGACGATAGCCGTAGGAGTGGGGCCCATCAAGCTCTTCAGCGAGTGAGCGATGAAGATTGAAGCTGGCGCGTGCGAGTGACGCGAGGGGACCGCCGTCGCACCAGTCTAGGGCTAAGAAACCTCCGGCCTTGCCGGAGGCGGCGCATGCGACGGAGGATTGTTCGATTAGGGTTACTGCGGCGCCTTTTTTTGATAGGAAGTAGGCGGTGCAGACCCCGATGACTCCCCCGCCGCAGACCGCCACCTTTTCCGGTTGTGGAGTGTCCATTGGCGGCTGTTGTGACGACGAGGATCGTATTACGAAGAGTGATTGGGTATTTAGGTGACGGAATTTTATGTTTCTAGGGACTGAAATGGCTGGAAATGGAAGTACAGGGGTCACTGACATTTCTTTAATTTAGTGTCGGGGAATTGTAAATTGCGATCTTACTCGAAAGATGACACGTGGTGCTGTTGTTAGAGCTATGCTTAAATGCGTTCATGAATATTGTTGTGAATGTAGAATCTATTTTTAGAAAAAGAGAGAAAATAGAAACAATTTTGGGTAGCCAGAACTTTAGTATCTTTATGAAGAGGAAAAGAAAGGAAAACAAAGGATGAAGGGAAGATTTTTCGGACCAGTAGACTTAAATAATTCATAATATTTGTGTTGCTGTAAATTTTTTAAAATTTGTGACGTTAAATCTGGCATAGTATTTGTGTGAATACAAATACTTTCTTCATAAAGAAATAATAAATAGTATCAATCTTTTTTAATAAGAAAATAGTCTTAATCTTTTTTAAAGGAGGGAGTATATATTATTACTTTAATCTTTTAACTGCTAAAGTTAATTATCTAATATTTTAGCTAATAAATAGTCCAAAATGCTTCTTAGCAAATATGGTCCTGAAATTTTTAAATTTGAGATGCAGTTTCTGTGTTATATCCATAATTTGCAGTTTACATTATTCCTCTTTAGATACTGAAAAAATCTCTAATTTTTCTGACATACTAAAATCAACTCCAATCAACGAATTACATCTCAATTATATAATACTTCATCTCTTTTATTTTGTATTACGACGAAGGACTTTAGTACATAAAATTTATAGTTTGAAGTATGTCATGATATTTTTACGAAAAGCATGCCATTAAGCTTAAAACAATATAAGTTTTAACTTTAGATATTTCTAAACAAAGAAAGATATAGTTCTTTTCGAATGAATTGAAAAAATGTCATATAAAATAAAGCAAATGAATATATTATGTTTACATGTACCACCGAGAAAAATTTCTAAATAAAGCATGTCATTAAGCTTATTTTAAGTACTTTTTAACTTTGTCAAACACCGAAAAGAATTAAAAAGAACTTAAAAGCCGATTTGACCGGCTTAAAAGTCAATCCAAACACCCCTTAAAAAAAGAATGTACAGTAGATTTCATTATTTATTCTGCATTACACAATCATTAATTGCCTAAAAGGATGGCAAGGCATCTTATTGCTAAAAGAATTTTGTATAATTTGCAGTGCTAGTATGTAACCAACATAGAATATTAAAATAATATATGCAAAGAATGGAAAAAATGAATAATAATAAAAAATTCTAAGCAGGCCACGATCGAGGTTAATTTCACTATTGATGATTGCCAGTGACAACCTTGTGTCCTTCTCCAGGACTTGGACCTGAATCCTTAATTCCTCCAAGCCTTTGGCTGTTGGTAAATTTATGGCCAACTCCAGGACTAGGACCATCTTTAATAGAACCCAATGTTAACCAATTAAAACCCACGCCATCGCCATCAATCTTCAATATATTGAGAGGCCGTGCTTCACAACCCAAAATGTTAATTGACGTAACCAATAGAATAAGCAAAATAAAGTCCACAAATCTTGCCATTTTAACTATTTGAGAGAAAAAAAGGGGGGCTAAAACTGTGTTTTATGTGCAATTAACCCCTCCGTCTGAAGATTAATGACGAAATAGGTGGCCGTATGGAGCTTTTAGGAAAGGATAACCTTATGTGTAAGTACAGAAAATGGCGATCACTGACGACCTGTCTAAGTTTATGAGGGGAAAGAACTAACTTAGAATGTTGCACTAGTAGTTGAGTTTGTTTAGTTGGTACTTGTGTGTGGTTTCTCTTTGTGATGATTCAAGACAATTTATACTAGTTGATGTGTGGGCTTGTTGTTGACCAGGACGAAAGACTGAAGGTGGCTAATTTGTATTCAAATTCAACGTGATTTATCAAATGTAGGGAAGTTGTCAGGCAGTTTCTTGATTTTGGAAAAAGAAGTCATTGCTAATCAGCTAAGAAATGTTGTAGAATGTGGACTCGTGAGTCTAAGTTGGGCAGCACCAACGTTTATAATTAATTTCGATTTCTATGTTTTCTCTATATATAGTAATTAAAACCTTTTCTATACTGCGATGAGATTATTAGTTAAAGTTTGAATGCTGATAGAGATTGACTAACGATTATTTATTGGAGATTTTCAGGTTTTAGTCAATTGTTTCCATGTGTAACTACCTAATCACGCAACAACCACCTTGGCCTTGCCAGGGTTCAATATATGCTATGTGTATACTGGTTTTACAGTATCAACGTATTGTGATGGACATCTTATTTTGCTTTTCAAATTAATAATTTCATGTTTTATAGACAGTTACTTGTAGCCATATTTTTTTTAGGCGACCTAAAGTGCAAGATAAGTTAAACTCTTTATCAACAATGTGAAAGATGAAATCTTCCAGAATATACATTTGATGGCCAGTTCTATGAAGAAAAATTTCGAATTGTCTTAAGTTCAAGCCTTGATAATGAAGAAATCTTTGATAAATAGTGCTTCTAGTTTTATGGCCTATATACCATGCAAATTCGAATTAGTTGAACAAGATGTTCCACCATTCGGATTGATAAAAAAAAGTATATATTAAATCCATGTTTTTATCCATGTCTTTGAAAGTTAATAGTTAGAATTGTTGAGCAAATTGAAACTCATGCCTTTATGAAGTTTGAAAATTGTAGAGCAGCCCTATATCTTTGACAGGTTGACGACGACTTTTAGCTTACGTGAGAGTCTCAAAATTAATGTTGTCTACCTTAGAAGTATGAAATGTCAGAAGCGGAGTCAGGATTTGAAGTTTACGAGTTTAAAATTTTAGTTCTTTTGAGCTATTGAGTTTTAAATTATTAATTTTATGTATAATTCATTGAAACTCTTAAGACAAATATGATTTAGACCAAAGTTATTGAGTTTGTCCGAACACACGACTGAAAGAGCAACCGACAGACCAGCTCTTCCCCTGTATATCCTTCATTTGGAGTTCGTGATAGAATATTTAGCCCTAAAGAATTCTGGTCAACAATAGGTAGTTAGCTATAACTTTATCGTCAGGTCTGCAATAACTAAGCTATAATTTTGTACTTTCATTGTGTGATTTCTTATCTTCATTATAAAAAATATGCGACGAGACCACGAGTTATTGGCTCTGTTGTCTGTTATTTTGCTGACTAAAAGCATACAATTTGCTTATTTGTTCCTTTTATGCAATTCCTTGTTTGGTGTTTTATTGATTTGTTCGACATCCGAAAGAGCGCAGAATTGCCACTGTTCTTATAGTAATTGTTCAACTCTGGCCAAATTCAAACGAATTAAATTATGACTCGTTTTTTAACTTGATCCAACAGATTGAGCCGTAACGACCCATCAAACTATTGGGTTAATGCGAATCAAAATAGTACAAGACAATGAGTCAAAATACAACAAATCTAACCATACAAAATCAAATTTGGAGATGGAGAATTGGGTATATTTTAAAGAAACTAAAGCTAATCATTTAATAAAAATATATTAGCTTTTCACTTCTTCTTTTTCCCAAAAGGAGCAAATTTAAAAAGGAGGGAAGGTTGGGTTATACTGTGCGAGTCGGGTTATGACTCATCTTGACCTAAACAAACGTTTTGATTTGACCTGTTTAATTTTGACCCGCCTAAATTTGACCCAACCCACAATTTACCACCTCCATGGGTGTGTTTTGTATGATGAAAAATATTTTTCAGAAATTAAGTCTTTTTTGGCAACCAAACACCAAAGAAAAACATTTTTCATTAAAAGGGGAAAAACAACTTTCTACGCTTATTTTTTCTAGTAGTTCTAAATCTTAGAGAATATAAAGTAGTGAGACAGTTTGTTCAAGAAAATGATTTTCGGAAAATATTTTGGTTCGTACCAAATATACTCTATATAGCACCACATTTCTTCTAAGCAGAACAATATGTCATAGACTATTAATACAAATATTGTTTGAGGCATTTGCCTGTTATCCGATATAGAAAATGAACCCTGACTATTACTCAGGAATACAGTTACAACAAGGTTTTTTTGGCACATGATATATAGAATTGCCTGAACCAAAAGGAAGCAGAAGAAGTCAGACTTACAACAGAATGAAGTGAGCTAACATATGCTAAGGACAAACATCATCGTGCTTCATCGATCACCAATTGCGAAAAAACCTCACTCTCACTGGCACTGGCAATACTTGTGCTTACATTTATAGAAGGTAAGCGATGAATACCGGGCAATGCCAACTGCCACCAAACATCTGTGGTACTATCTTCATGAAATTCTCGTGGCAATATTGCAGAGTGTTGAAGCTGTAGAGCATATTTCAAGTTCCACAATACATCCTCCATATTAGGCCTATCCGCCCCATATTCTTGGAGGCATTTCTCCGTTGTTTCCCCGAATTTTCTCAACGAGTCTGGCTTAATTTTACCTACAAGCAATGGATCAATTATCTTTTCTAGCTGGTTTTCTCTTTGCCAAGAAAGTCCCCATTCAGCTAAGTTTACTTGATCCCCTGGAAGTTGAGTGTTAACAGCTGGTCGAGCGCAAAGCACTTCAAGAAGTACAACTCCAAAAGAGTAGACATCAGATTTTTGAGTGAGTAACATGCATCTTATGTAATCAGGATCAAGATAACCGAAGCTACCCTTAACAGCGGTACTAATATGTGTTAGATCAGGGGGACCTGATTTCGATAGACCAAAATCACCAACCTTGGCAACATAATGTTCATCAAGAAGGATGTTCGTCGACTTAATATCCCTATGAATGATTGGACCATCTAAACTAGTGTGAAGATACTGTAAACCTTCAGCTGCGCCTATACAAATTTCGAGCCTTTGATCCCAAGATAATTCTGACCTTGAAGATGGTTTACCAAGATCTTCGTTCGAACTGTACAAATGCTCTCTCAAAGTTCCCTTCTCCATAAATTCATACACAAGTATCATCTCGTCTCGTTCATCACAGTATCCAATCAATGAGACGAGACGTTGATGACGAATCTTGGACAAGACCATTATCTCATTTTGGAATTCCATTAGACCCTGACCATGTCCAGACTCACTTCTTTTCACAGCCACTTTAACACCATCTTGTAAAGTTCCTTTGTAAACTTTCCCAAAACCACCCTCACCGATCATAAATTTGGGATCTAAGTTATTCGTAGCGTAAACAATCTCAGCCAAAGGTATCTTTAACCCAAGATTCATATCAGGAGTAGCGCTACCAATTGGAGAAGTTCTTACAGTAGTTCTGCTGTGTGAACTTGTTCCATTAGCATTCACAACTTGCCAGTCAACACTCTCAACAGGTTTTGCTTTTCTTGATTTCAAACAAAACAAGATAACCACTGCAGAAACTAAGATGAGAACCGCAACCACACCACCAACGATTATCAACAAACGACGATTCTTGGTCTGTCCATTTACATCTGGAAAAGAACCCCGTTCTCTAATCAGCTGCATGATTTCTACTCCATTTAGAAAAGCATTTGGAGTACGTGAGTCGCTCCGGGGTCCAACAGAGACATTCATAAAACCAGAACCATCTGAATCCACTACAAAATCAACATAGAAAGGAGCTGCGAATTGTGGAATTTTATCATATGGACTAATCGGCTGACGAAATACACCATTCATGTAGACATTGAAAACCGTTTGATTCCTTTCTTGACTAATGATGTCACAGAAATGTAAACGCACGAAAAATTTACCATTCTTATTTACTTCAAAATCCCAAGTTATATTTTTCTCAACAACTTTATTCATTTCTTTGGCAGTTTTATAAACAAAGTCAGGAGCATCATATTGACTAGCCCCTCCTCCTTCTGTATCATAGTTAAGGCTATCACTAAACATTGAATGGTTCTTTGCTGATTCTTTGATAAATAAGTAATCATCATCAGGCAACCAATTTCTCCTCATCGTATCATTTTCGGGCGTAATTACTGAACCACCAACATTGATCCTATGAATTACAGTTAAACCACTCAAGGACAGATCTTTATCACTAATATTGCTATTTCCTTGACGAGTAACATGAGTAGCAGAGTCAGGAATGAAATGTTGAGGAGTAATAAATGCTTCTATAGCATTTACAAAGGCAAAAGATGATTCTTGAGGTTTAAAGCTGATTTTCAACTTGGAATTATTCACAGGGAGTAAAAACTCTTTGATGACAATGACAGGAGAAGTTACGTTTCTTGGGACAGTAAACTTAGACAAAACCAAAAACCCAGATGCTAAAACGTCGAACTTCGCATTAAAAAGATCAGAAAAAGGAAAGAAATGAAGTCTTACTATGTAAAAACCATCTTCCTCTGTTTCAAGTTCATATGAAGAATCTTGTCTGAAAATTCTGGCAGATTTATAGATTTCCGCTAACCCTGTTGAAGTGGGGCCCACAGAAGAGGTACTGTGATCGGAGTCGGAGATCAGGTCGCCGGAAACAGTAATGGCGCCTCCGGCGGGAACGCTGGAATGTGAACCACAGTTGATGAAGTATTTTTGAGGGAGAGTGTAATTAGATGAAGAGGATAATGAATAGGAAGGTAAAGAGAGAAGGAAGAGAAGGGAAAAGGTGAAAATGAAAGAAGATTTGCCATGGAAAGAAATGGCGGAGAAGAGTGAGTGAGATGAAGTGAAGTGAAGAGGACAATTATTATGCAGATGGAAAAAGAAGGATGATGAAGTTGACTGCATGTTGACTTCAACAAGACTTACAACTATATTGGTTGAATTTTTTTATTTTTTTATTTTATTGCAATTCTTAGGCTATGATTGGCTCAAAAAATATTTATAGGGGTTGTTGGTACTAGAGATAAAAATAATAATCTTGAGATTAAATATAGAATTATCTTATGTGTTTGATTGAATTTTTTTTGTTTCGACTGTGAATAATCTGGTGATTATTTATATCATACTTTTGATATTATTTTTGCATCATATTCCATGTGAGATAATAATTTCGAGATTGGATAATTATGGGTTAAAATAATTAAAAGATACAGATATCTTTTTTTCTAAACTCTTTTCCCAGATTCCTTTAAGAAAAAATATGTTAAAACAGATAATTTTTACCCAAATTTATTTAATGTAAAATCAAATACATATTTTATATTATACTCAATATAATATTAAATACTTAAAATAATGAACCAGATAGCTACGAAACTAATTAGTCACGTTATTATTTAATTTCTTCAGTATATTATAATTCTTACCTTATAATTTTAAATATAGCTTGATTATAACCTAAAATAAGTATATCTTGAAGCAGGGTGTAATTTAAATGATAAGGACATGGAATAGGAAGATAAAGCAAGAAGGAAGAGAAGGGAAAAGGTGAAGAAGTAAAAAAGATTTGCCATGGAAAGAATGGTGGAGAAGAGTGAGAGGAGAATTATTTATGCATATGGAAATTAATTTTTGGCAGAATGAGAAAAAAGAAGACGATGAAATTGACTGCATATTATTGACTTGGAACAAGACTACCACTATACCACGTGACAAATATCAGATTGTTAATTGGCTGGGTTTCTTTTTCTTGCAATTCTTAGGCCATGATTGGCTCAAAAAGAGTTAATGGGTTGTATGGTACAATAAGGATAACATTTTTTTGGATAAAATATGAAATTATTTTATTTTGTGTTTGTTTATAGAAAATTATTTCCGATATAAGTAATCTCACATTTTCATTTTATATTACATGTGAAATAATAATTCCAGAATTATTTAATCCTAAAATAAACCAATCAAAAGACAAAAATGTCTTTTTCCAAAGTTTTCATGGAGTTCACCTAGTGGGAATTTGAACTCATGGCAGCAATATAATCCTAGGCCATAGGGCCAAGGACCGCCAGGTTTTCAGAACCAGCAAAGGCAGAAATACCAGCCATAATAGTCAAATCGGTCTAGTATGGAAGCTCTCATGAAGACATTCATCAATAAAACAGATTAAAAATTTGAGACTCAAGACACGACTATCCGAAATTTAGAAAGGCAAATGGGACAAATTGCAAATTTGTTATCTGAGAGGGCTCTTGGGACTCTACCCCCTGACACTGAAAAGAACCCAAAGGAAATAACCAAAGTTATATCTCTGAGAAGTGGCAAAACCTTGGCTGACCTAGTGGTGAAATCTAGACCCGAGTGGTGAACAAGCAGATTGAGACAATAGAAGAGAAAAATAGTAAAGAGTTGAAAGGCCAATGTAATGGAGTACAAAAGGAGATTGAAGAAAGTAGATATAAGTCAGCTCTACCATTCCCTCAAACGATGAAGCGGGAATACTGGACAGATGTCTTGGGCGGTTCTTGAAGATGCTCAAGCAACTTTATGTGAACATTCCCTTCATAGAGGTACTCACTCAAATGCTTGCTTATGCAATGTTCTTGTAGAAAATCATGTCTAGAAACAGAAAATTGGAGGAGACAACAATGGTCAAGTTGAATGCCCACTGCAGTGCCATATTGCAAAATAAAATTCCCCAAAAGTGTGGGGACCCATGAAGCTTCACCATACCATGCTCATTGGGGACTGAGAAATTCGACAAGGCCCTCTGTGATTCTGGTGCGTCTATAAATCTTATACCACTGTCTGTATTCAGGAAACTGGAAGGTGAGATTGGATTGATCAAATCAATACCAGTGTCCTTACAACTAGCTGACCAGACCACCATTTTAACTGAGGGAATTATTGAGGATATTCTAGTTCGTGTAGACAAGTTTGTGTTCCCTGTAGACTTTATTGTGGTGGACATGGAGGTGTCTCTAATTCTAGGGAGGTCACTTTTATGTACATGTAGAGTTATCCCTTGATATCTACGAGGAGTAGTTTATGCTCAGAGTGGGCAATGAGAAAATTATATTCCAGATGAAGAGGATGATGAAATACCCTAGTGATGAAGCGTCTGCCTACTCATGTTTCAAGATAGATGTTCTTGGGGAATTGGTTGAAATATACAATTTTGACAAGCTTGTTGGGGATACTCTAGAGAGGTGTATTACTCAGTCTAGCACAGTGGAGGATGAAGATCCTGAAATAAAGTAAGAGGTTGAAGCTTTTGAAATTGAGGACCAAGTGGTTGATGAGGAAGAACTAAAAGAGGAGGCTACTAAGACTAGTGTGGAATTGAAAGTCCTCCCTACTCACATAATTTGCTTTCTTGAAACTAACAATTTTCTAGTGATTATTTCTGCTTACTTGGCAGGTACACAGGAGAAAAGGCTAGTGGAGTTACTGAAAAAGTACAAGAAAGGGGAGTATAGCTGATATTCAAGGAATTAGTCCAACTCTTTGCATGCAAAAAATCTGCTAGAAGAAAATAGCAAGCTAGTGGCGCAGCCACAACGCTAGTTAAACAAAAATTTGGAGGAGGTAGTACACAATGAGATTATCAAATTGCTAGATATAGGAGTGATTTTTCCCATCTCTGATAGTCGGTAGATTAGTCCACTGCAATTTGTACCTAAGAAGGGGGCATGACTGTGGTGAAGAATCAAGACGATAAATTAGTCCCCACAGTCACTGGGTGGAGAATGCGCATTGATTATAAAAGGCTGAATGATGCAACAAGGAAGGAACATTTTTCAGTTCCCTTTATTGATCAAATGCTCGAGAAAGTAGATGGACATGGAGGTTATTGTTTCTTGGATGGGTACTCAGGCTACAATCTGATATCTATTGCCCCAGAAGATGTTTAGAAGACCACATTCACTTGCCCGTCAGGTATTTTTGCTTACAGGAGGATGCCATTTGGGTTGTATAATGCATCTGCTACTTTTCAGATGTGCATGATGTCTATATTCTCCGGTATAAATGGGAAGTGTCTAGAGGTATTCATGGATGATTTCACCCTATTTGGTGATGACTTTGAGTATTGCTTGAAGAATTCGGAGCTTGTACTTGAACGTTGTGAAGTCACCCACTTGGTTCTTAACGGAGAAAAATATCATTTCATGGTGAAAGAGGGAATTATCCTGGGCCACAAAGTGACTGCACATGGTATTCACGTTGATAGAGCTAAGGTTGACGTAATTGCTAGGCTCCCTCCACCGACTTCTATGAAGAGCATAAAGAGGACATGCTGGGCTCTATAGGAGGTTCATCATATGTTGTGACTATTATCTTAAGACTTATTTATAAATTTTTTGGCTACTATGCACAACTCATATTTTCAGTTAGCTAGAACATGACTTGCTCGACGAGTAAGGTAGGTTGAACGCTATTGTGTCCCAATCGCAGTTTCTGATGGTGACAATATGTTTATCTTCTTCCAATTACACAATTCTTATATGTAAATCTTTAAAGAGTTGCAACTATATACCCATGCATATTTTCTTTTTGCACAATTTTTTATAACATATTTTCAAGTAACTTTGTTCAAAAAAATTTCTAACCCATGTACTAGTATAGAGGGAGCATAATAGAGGTCCAACTTGTAAGCCCAGAATCAAGGACCAATATAGAGCCTGACGTCTACACAAGAAAATTGAAATGCCCATAAACATTTATTATACAACTAAAGAGAGGAAAAAATAAAGCAATCATTCACAAACACATTTAGTAGACAACTAACGAGAGGAGAAAATAGCTATCATTCACCAACTGAGCTCTACGGCCCAGGAAATTCAATGAATGGAAGAGTGAAAACATGCGAATCTGTGTGACCCAAGAGGTGAAAGTTGAGTGGGTTATATGACTCAAGAACGGAACAGTTTGGGCCCTAAATAGAACTAGCCAGCAAAATCCTTTGAGTCTATGAAGTCACTGTATAGCTAGTATTCTTTGTTGAGCTTCAATCATTATCATCAGTGACACCACTCCTATACCAATTGATCACGGGTTCTCCTCTTATGAGATCTTTACGCAAATAGACGGCCGGTTGCACAAATAATCGTGATCTTCCATTGACCACAATTCACAGTTATAAATATATTATATATAAATATACATATATTGTACATTCACATATTATTTTTAGTTTAATCAATTGTGTAGACAATTATTTAGATTAATTCTTCTTCAATTATTACGTACCCATCTGAAGAGCAAAAAAGATGGTCAATACTTAATTGTCACAATGCACATAAACATCTTAGCTGTAGATTACAACTGCCTCTTCAAAACGTCCATTCAATCAATCCACCAATCAAAACGGAATAAAAGTGAAACAAATAAAAATACGTAATAAAAGGTATACATATATACATCAAGGAAAATAACAGTAAACTGAGCCAAAAGTTCAAGCATGCGTGATAAAAAGAGACAGTCATGCATTACGCTTCCGTTATGTGCGGGATCCAAGGAATAACCGGATCATAAGGTTTCATTGTATGCAACTTTATCATACGGCTCGAACACGTGACCTCCTAGTTACATGGCAACAATCTTATCTGTTACACCAAGGTTCCCTTCTGAAGCATTGTTTCATCTGCTGGACTTTCAAGTGAAAGCAGCTTTAACCATTCAAACGTTCGATGACGTGTCCCGATTTGTTTCTTTTTGTTCTCCTTCATCTCTGTAACATCCTTATAATTATCTTCAATATTATGGTCATTCATTTCCTCTTTCAAATTCATAGTGGTGCTGACTCTGTTTGTTGTAACAACTTTAGAAGGAACAGTTTCAACTGAATTCACTGAACATTTGCAGCTTCCAAGAAATGCCCTTTTCCTCTGCTTCTTTTTCTTGCTTAATATAATCCTCGTTTTATTGTCATTGCTCGAACTGCTACTGCTACTACTCGTGCTATTTTGACTTATGAAATCCTTGTTGCATCGAATTTTAAGATCATGTAATGCAATTTCTGGTGTTTTCACCAACCCAACACGAAAATGACTCCACATTTTCGGCTTTTGGTTAGAGCTACTGATGTTTCTGTGTGTGATCTTTGAAAATTGAACCTGGGTTGTCGGGCTTCGTTGAGAATGAAACTGGTTTTGAATACGAGGAGCGTTGGACAATGCCCTGAAAATTTACGATTAATTAGTGGTCGAATCAGAAACTCTAACAAGAATGATACACTCGGAATTCAAACCTACGACTTAAAGTAAGACTCCATAACGTTAAGGCAATTTAACGATTTCAGATCCTTTTAATAATGTCATTTTTGCCAAGAAATTTTATCCAACAGAACGCTTTAACAAACGACGAAGACATTATTTTTTTTTTAAATGTATCCTTGCTCCAATAAATAATCTATACGCACTCCGGTTTGCTTTTTTATTTTTGTCCAAAATAAGTGTTCATATATATAATCAAGAAAAAAATCAATTTTGTTTTTCCAAAATTACCTTTATGTATGCATCCTTAAAAGTCTCCACTCCTCATATTAACTATGCTGCAATATTTAATTAAAGGTAATTTAGTCACATTAACTATTTAGTCTAGAATTTTGTATTTCCCTAATGGGTGTGCCCAAAGTAAATTGGTCGCCTGACCGAAGAGAGTATATAATTTCTCAAAAGTCTCAAACAATCATTAGTCATTGTGAAGATAGATAAAATGTAATATAGTCAAATAATTGTCATAATTAAAGTTATTAAATAGTTTTCTAAATGAATTCTCAAAACCCTAAACGACATTTATGAAGTACCAAAGGAAGCATAAGATTATTGTTACCTTATTGGCTGAGAAAAACTTGTCGAGGTATGGCTATCAATTGGCAAACATTGTAGAGGCAACATTTGGCCTTGGAAGAAAACTTCATCAGCATTACACATTTCAGAATCTTTCAACAAAGAACCACCAAATGAGCAGAAATCAAACTCTTCTTGTGTTAAGCTTCCTCTAGGAGATTTTTCATCTCTTTGGTTCTCTTCATTTTTAGGCAGATCATCGCGTAGCGATAATGCTTCTTCTTCCTCTTGAAGAACAACTCTCTCATCCTTGTCAGTACAACTAGAGTTCTGCCACATTTTGTAAGTAAATATGAATTATGGAAATGAAGGAATTAAGTACGAAATAGAAGGTACTATAACTAGTAAATGTACAAAAAGAGCAGAAACACAAGTTTTTCTTGTTTGCAAGTGAAGACTACTGTTGACAATTGGGGTTACAAAAATAGCCTTTTTATCAGAGCGTGGTCCTCTTTAAGTCCCTAATACTTGGGCACATTGCATGGATTTGGATGGAATATTTAAATTTGAATGGATCTTTTTAAAAAATTTGAATGGAATTGAACTACTACACATATTTGGTATGGCGTTGTCGTTTTCCAAAGAAGAAGACACCATAAATCTCATTTTCTTAACCGACACTAGTTTTATATGTGACAATGGCACACAACCACCTCGATCCACTTATGCTCTAATAGGCAAATTATAAGGTTTGATGGGGAAAATAATACGTTTAAGAGGAATATTGTTGGGCAAGTTTTAAGAGTTTAAATCATATATATTGACATTATAAGAATTTTTGCGCTATTTAATGTTAAATCACATGTTGCAACAGGAAATTTATCATATGTCGTGGTTTATCACGTGATGTTTGTTATACCCAATTACGTGTACCTCTTATTGCATGTAATTAACTTGAATATATATATATATATATATATATATATATATATATATATATGCGGAATTTGATATTTTCAAAGTTGTTCTATGAATGGTGAAGGGGTATTTGGTTAGGTGATATTGAATATATAGGACCAAGGCTAGTTAATGATTTTGTGATGTACTGCATCCTGTGTTCTTTTCCTGGTGAATTGTATTGAATGTTTTTCATGGAAATCTTGTGATTCTAAAATCTGCATTAAATCATTTATGGTCATTATTACTTGGGAATTTCTTCTCTAGGCCTACAGGGGAGAATGTATGGCCTATATATGTCATTCGCCGAGTCCAGAACTAAAGTGTTGTTCTTTTGGACTCAAGAGACTGAAATAAGCGTAAAATTTTTTTTAGTAACTAATCTATATATAACGCCCCTTTAAGGTATAACGACTTTAAAAGAGTGCTATATCTAAAACGCCTTTCCTAAACGCGCTATATCTGACTTTGACAAGACTGACAGGTATATCTCATTTATAAATGGCGCTATACATATTTTGTGGGACCACCAATAACTCTTATGCGCTTAACTGACATAACAATAATTCAAATGGGTATAGCGCCCTTTAAAAGGGCGTTATACCTAAAAAAATTCAACCCCCCGGTGTCACGACCCAAATCTTAACTCAGGTCGCGATGGCGCTCAACACCGTAGTCAGGCAAGCCAACATCAATCTACTAGTGAGTTTCATTTAATTTACCAAAACATTTCCAACACTTACTTGATTTCGATTTAAGACATTAAGTAAAAACAGATAACTTAGGCAATCTTACACAGAAATAGCCATAAAAATCATAATTTAATATTTACATTTCAAAATAATGTCTACTAACGTGTGTGCCAGGAACTAGTGTCACAAGTCTACATGCATACTATTAGAGTAAAAACAAAAGAAGACATAGATTGTCCTACTGTCCGAAAAGAATAGACAGAATAACAAAAGAAGACTCCATAGTGATGTCGAGTGTCGTCAAGAGGAGCAGCTCACCGTGAGGTCTGGAACAGGTATATATCACAAGGACAAACTTCGGACTGATACCCAGATGCACCCGCCTCAGTACCTGTACAATTAAGTACAGAGCGTAGCATGAGTACATAAATAATATGTACCCAGTAAGTATCCAGTCTAATCTCGAAGAAGTAGTGACGAGAGGTCGACTTGACACTTACTAGGGTCCAAACAATATATTTAGGTGTATAAAGTAAAGAGAGTAACAAGTACACACGGATAATAGAACAATGAATATCTAGCATATTTACGAAACCAATTTCGAGTCGAAACTCCAACATACCAATTTGCAAATATGTTCTTTCAAGACATTTAACAGTTTTTAAGTCATGAGTAATATCAAACAAGTAGCATGTGCACAATATATCAGAAGGTACGGTTTGGGCCAACATAATAGTAAATGTGCACTGCCGGAGGGTCGAACGACGCGAATCATATATGCATCTATTAACCTGCCGTGGCGTATGGCCCGCTCCCATAAGAGTAGTGGAAAGAATCACTCCGCTCGCGGAATATATATATATATATTGCGAAGCGGTCACACATAAACATAATATTTTTCTTTAAATTTTTTTTTCCAAAAATAATAATGATTCGTCTGAAAACACCTATTAGGAGAACTTCATGAAACAAGTTTGCATACGAAGGAATTACAAGGCATATAGTTAACTTATGAAATTCACAAGGCATGGTGTGAACCTAACTACCAGGACATATCAAGAATAGTCACTACGCACGGACTCTCGTCACTTCGTACGTACGTAGTCCCCACAATTAATGACATATAGTCAATTACTTCGCCTATGGGGACAATTCTCTCTTACAAGGTTAGAAAGGAGACTTACATCGTGTCAAGTCTACTTCCCGGGTCAAGAACGCGCCCAAAACTCCAAATTCGTCGCCCAAGGACTCGAAACTAGCCAAATATTGCATAAATAAATCAATATATACTCAAAAGTATGAAATTCCTCTATTTAAATGATTATTTCAACCTAAATTGCAAAATCCCAAAATACACCCAGGGCCCACATGCTCGGATTTCCGAATATTTTCAAAGAAAATAATCACCCATAGCCTAGAGATCGATATTATATAGTTTTTGCATAATTCCATAACTAATTCTTTGGTATTTTCCATTTTTTTTATCAAAAACCTATGTTTTACTCTAAACCCATAATTTTTACTAACTTAACGTGTTAATCTACCTAAGAATTCAAGTATTAAACTTAATTTATAGTAGGAATTACTTACCTTACAGTAGCTAGGACGAATATCTTCTTGCAAGCTCTCAACATCGTTAAAGATGGAAGAACAATGGTCAGAAATGACTAAGTCCCATTTTTAAACTACACTGCCCAGCTGCCCCTTATATGCGAACACAGCAAGGGCAGTGCGTTCGCGAAGGCCAAATGGCCAGGCCCCCTGAGGGCCCTTCTATGCGAATGCGGTGGGGTCATGCGAACACGGAGGCTAGCTGGGCTAGACCTACGCGAACGCGATGGGGAAGGGTGCGAACGCAGAGGGTAAAGCTTATCCGCCCACTGACCTACCCTATGCGAACGTGGCGTGCCTATGCGAACGCATAGGGTAATTTCACCTCTGTCCCACTCCTTCTATGCGAGGAGCACACCCGCGAATGCATAGAAGGAAACCAGACTGAAAACAATCTGGTGTTTGGCACTTAGCTCCGAGGGGTCCGAAACTCACCCGAGCCCTACGGGACCCCGTCCAAAGGCACTGACAAGTCTGTATTCATGATACAGACTCGCTCAAATTCTCGGAATGCAAAAAACAACAACGAAACTAAGAATCCTACCCCATAACCAGATTGAATCAAACTTTGAACTTCAAGTTCTAGAATTCGCTTTTAACACGCTGAACCTACCAATAATACTCGGAATGACACCAAATTTGGAGAGCAAGTCATAAATGACATAACGAAACTATTCCCGGTTCGAAATTCCGTTTTGACCTTGATAACACAAAAGCACGTTCCAAACCTCAATTTGAACTTAAGGAAACTCTTATTTCACTATTTGGCGTTGAAACGCTCCCGTGTCACCCAAAACCCATTCTGAACATACTCCCAAGTCCGAAATCATCATACGAACCGACCAGAACCTTCAAATCTCGATTCCGAGGTCGGTTACCAAAAATATTGACCGAAGTCAAACTTGGCCTTTAAGGCCAACCTTAAGGAACTAAGTGTTCCTATACCACTCCAAACTCCTCCAAATCTCAAACCACCCGCCCCCGCACGTCATAAATCAGTAAGAGGAACTACGGGAAATCTCATTTAGGGGCACGGGGTGCTAGAACACAAAACGACCGGTCAGGTCGTTATATTCTCTACCTCTTAAACAAACGTATGTCTTCTAACGGGTCTAGAATCATACCTGGAGCGCTGAATAGGTGTGGATATCTACTCCGCATGTCCTCCTCGGACTCCCAAGTCGCCTCCTCGACTGGTTGGCCCCTCCAGTGAAACTGTACGGCGGAAACTCTTTTGGAACTCAACTGGCTGTCCTTCTTGTCAATAATAGCAACTGGCTCCTCCTCGTAGCCCAACCTCATATCTAGCTGAATGGTGCTGAAATATACCACGTGAGAGAAGTCTTCGTGTTATCTCCGGAGCATGAACACATGAAAGACCGGATGAACTCCTGATAAACTGGGAGGTAAAGCAAGTTCGGAGGAAACCTCCCCAACTCGTCTCAACACCTCAAATGGGCCTATAAAACTTGGGCTCAACTTGCCCTTCTTAACGGACCTCATAATTCCCTTCATCGGCGAGACTTTCTATAGAACCTTCTCGCCCTCCATAAATGATACATCAAGTGCCTTCTGATTCGCATAACTCTTCTGTCTGGACTGTGCTGTGCTAAGCCTCTCCTGAATCAACTTTACTTTCTCCAAAGCATCCTTCCCCAGATCGGTTCCACATAACTTAGCCTCGCCAGCCTCAAACCACCCGATGGGAGAACGACATCGCCGACCATACAAGGCCTCAAATGGAGCCATATCAATGCTGGATTGCTAACTATTATTATTAGCAAACTCGTCCAAAGGAAAGAACTGGTCCCACTGGCTCCAAAGTCAATCACACATGCTTTGAGCATATCCTCCAATATCTGAACTGTCCGCTCCGACTGCCCGTCACTCTATACTGCTCTCCATAAGTGCAAGGTGAACTGAGGACCTCGATCTGATATAATGGACACAGGCACACCGTGCAACCGAACTATCTCCCGAATGTAGATCTGGGCCAACCTCTCAGAAGTATAAGTAGTAGCTACTGGAATGAAATGCTCCGACTTGGTCAACCTGTCCACAATGACCCAAACCGCATCAACCTTCCGCAAAGTCCGAGGCAACCCAACTACGAAGTCCATAGTGATGCGCTCCCATTTCCACTCAGGTATAGACATCTGCTGAAGTAGGCCTCATGGCCTCTGGTGCTCATACTTAACCTGCTGGCAATTTAGACATCTAGACACATACTCCACTATGTCTTTCTTCATCCGCCTCCACCAGTAATGCTGCTTCAAGTCACGATACATCTTCGTAGCGCCAGGATGAATAGAATACCGTGAACTGTGAGCCTCTTCTAGAATCCTTTCCCTCAGGTCATCAACATTAGGGACACATAAACTACCCTGAAGTCTCAGAACACCATCCTCGCCAATAGCTAGAAACCTCCTTGGCACCACCATGCACCACTATCTCCCGGAGAGCTACCAAGTACGGATCATCAAACTGCCGAGCCCTGATCTCCCCCAATAATGATGACTGAGCAACCACACGTGCAAGAACTCGGCTGGGCTCTGAAAGGTCCAACCTCACCAAGAGATTAGCCAAGGACTGAATGTCCGAATCTAAAGGTCTCCCTTCCGCTGAAATGTAAGCCAAGATACCCATACTCTCCGCCTTTCTGCTTAAGGCATCTGCAACAACATTCGCCTTGCCCCGATGATAAAGAATGGTGATGTCATAATCCTTCAGCAATTCAAGCCACCTGTGCTGCCTCAAATTAAGATCCCTTTGCTTGACCAAGTGCTGCAAGCTGCGGTGGTCCGTATAAACCTCACAAGGCACCCCATACAAGTAGTGCCTCTAAATCTTAAGAGCATGAATAATCGCCGCCAACTCCAAATTGTGCAAAGGGTAATTTTTCTCATGAACCTTCAGTTGACGTGAAGCATATGCAATAACTCGCCCCTCCTGCATCAACACACAAACCAAACCAACGCGTGAAGCATCGTAATAAACTGTATACCTCCCAGAACCGGAAGGCAATACTAGAATTGGTGCTGAGGTCAATGTTGTCTTGAGCTTCTGAAAGCTCGCCTCACACTCGTCGGACCATCGGAATGGGGAATTTTTCTAGGTCAATCTAGTCAGAGCAGCTGCAATGGATGAAACAACCCTCCACAAATCGGCGATAATAACCTACCAAACCCAAGAAGCTCCTGATCTCTGTAGCTAAAGTAGGGCGTGGCCAACTCTGAACTGCCTCAATCTTCTTAGGATCCACCTTGATACCCTCTCCGGATACCACATGTCTTAAGAATGCCACAGAATCCAACCAAAACTCACACTTGGAGAACATAGCATACAACTTATGTTCTCGCGAAGTTTGGAGCACAACTCTCTAATGCTGCTCGTGCTCCCCCAGGCTACGTGAGTAAATCAGAATGTCATCAATAAAGATGATGACAAAAGAATAAATATATGTCCTGAACACCGTGTTCATCAAATCCATAAATGTTGATGGCGCATTAGTCAAGCCAAAGGACATCACCAGGAACCCATAATGACCATATCTCGTACGAAAGGCGCAGTCTTCGGAACATCCGAGTCCCGAATCTTCAGCTGATGGTACCCCGATCTCAAATCAATCTTAGAAAACACCCGATCACCCTGCAGGTGGTCAAACAAATCATCGATACCCGGCAATGGGTACTTGTTTTTTATGGTGACCTTGTAAAACTAGTGGTAATCAATACACATCTGCATAGTCCCATCCTTCTTCTTCACAAATAACACTAGGGCACCCCAAGGCGATACACTCGGTTAGATGAATCCTTAGCCAACAACTCCTCAAGATGTTCCTTCAATTCCTTCAATTCCTTCGGAGCCATACAGTATGGGGGAATAGATATAGGTCGGGTGCCTAGAGCTAAGTCAATGCAGAAATTAATGTCACGATCAGGTGGCATGCTTGGAAGGTCTGAAGGGAATACATCAACAAACTCTCGAACTACTGGTACTGAATCAAACGTCGGGGACTCGGCGGTGGTGTCCCGCACATAAGCAAGATAAGCCAAACAACCCTTCTCGACCATACGCCGAGCCTTCAGGAAAGAAATAACCCGACTAGCTGCACTAACTGAAGAACCTCTCCACTCCAGTCTCGGCAACTCTGGCAGGGCTAGGGTAACAGTCTTGCCATGGCAGTCTAGAATGGAATGATAGGGAGATAGAAAATCCATGCCTAGGATGACCTCAATATCAATCATATCAAGCAACATGAGGTCCGCTCTGGTCTCGAATCCACAGAATGTAACCACACATGACCGATATATCCGGTCCACAACCACAAAATCGCCCAAATGAGTGGACACATAAATAGGAGAACCCAAAAACTCACGAGGAATATCCAAGAAATGAGCAAACAAGGAATACACATATGAATAAGTGGATCCTGGATCAATAATACCGATGCATCTCTACCGCATACTGAAATAATACATGTGATCATGACATCTGAGGCTACTGCATCTGGTTTGGCCGGAAAAGCATAGAATCTAGCTGGAGCACCGGATGAGTGACCTTTACCTGAATGGACAGGAGCTGGCTGGGCTCCCCCTGCCTGGCCTCCACCTCTAGGACGACCCCTGCCAGCCTGTCCTCCACCTCTGGGTGGCCGGACCGCTGGTGATGAACTCATAGGCTGGTAACCCTGCTGCACTGTCTTGCCCCAAAGCCTGGGACAATGCCTCTTCATATGAACCGGATCCCCACACTCATAAAAACCTCTCGGCACCATGGCCTGCTGCCTTGAAGAAGAACCCTAAATAGTTGGAGGGCGGTATGAACTCTCTAGCATGGTACTGAAATAAGGACTGGGAGACCCCTGATGACCATAATACCCTCCGGAGGAACCCTGAATGGCTGGTGGGCAATAAGATCTCTCTGACATAGCGCTAAAATAAGGCCTCGTGGGAGCACCTCGAGGAGGTGGTGGGGGTGCTGAAAATGGGGGCCTACTAGGCTGGCCCCTACCAAACTGACCTCTGCCTCTGGCTGGAGCACCTCTGAAATCCCCAAAAAATCTAGCTCTCTTATCCTGCTGCCCCTGCTCTCTGCTCCTCGATCGATAATCCTCGATCCTGTGAGCAATCTCTACCACAAGCTGATAAGGAGTCCCCATCTCCACCTCTCGAGCCATGTTGGCCCTAATACCTGAGTGCAACCCATCTACAAATCTCCGCACTCTCTCTGCATTAGTAGGACGTATCATGAGTGCATAACAAGACAGCTCAAAAAACCTAACCTCGTAGTCGGTCACTCACATTTGACCCTGCTCCAGCTGCTCAAACTTATACCGCAGCTCTTCCCTCTTAGAGGGTGGAATATATATGTCCAGGAATAATTGAGTGAACTGCTCCCAAGTGAGGGGAGGCGAATCTGCCGGTCTTCCAGGAATGTAGGACTGCCACCATCTGCGGGCCCTGCCCTCTAGCTGAAAAGTAGTGAAGTCAACTCCATGGGACTCCAGTATCCTCATGTTGTGCAGTCTGTCCCTGCACCTATCAATAAAGTCATGGGCATCGTCATGAGGCTCACCTCCAAAGACAGGAGGGTGCAGTTGGGTCCATCTGTCTAATAACTTCTACGGATCACCGTCCGCAGCTGGTCTTGGCTCAGGTGCTGCTGCTGGCTGAACCCCGCCCACGGGCAGTGTACCGGGGGTTTGATATACTGGTGCTGCATGTCCTGCGGCCTGGCCCTACTCATCCTGAGTCATGGTGTCCATGAACCGCATCATACGGCCCATGACCTCCTGGAATCCTAGTGCCACCATAAAGTCCAACGGGGCAGGATCTGCTGGGGGCACCTCGCCCTGCTCCTCAGTAATGGGATCCTCTCTTGTATCCACTGGCGGTGAAACTAGAACAGCTCTGGGATGCCCTCGTCCCCTCCCTCGGGCTGGTTCCCTCCCCCACCCTCTGCCACGGCCTCAGATGAAGAGGGTAGCGGCCCCTCCCGGGTCCGAAACGTCGGCTGCGCGCGCCCTCACCATCTGTGAGAGAATAAAAGAGTGAGATTCAGTATACCATCAACTGCACGATAGAAGATTAATAAAGAGATATTTCCTAACACCCTATAGCCTTCGAAGATAAATACAGATGTGTTCGTACCGATCTGCAAGACTCTATTGGGTTTCCCCGTAACTTGTGAGACCTACGTGAACCTAAAGCTCTGATACCATGTTGTCACGACCCAAATCTTAACTCAGGTCGCGATGGCTCCCAACACCGTAGTTAGGCAAGCCAACATCAATCTACTAGTGAGTTTCATTTAGTTTACCAAAACATTTCCAACACTTACTTGATTTATATTTAAGACATTATGTAAAAACGGATTACTTAGGCAATCTTACACAGAAATAGCCATAAAAGTCATAATTTAATATTTACAACCCAAAATAATGTCTACTAACGTGTGTGCCAGGAACTAGTGTCACAAGTCTACATGCATACTAGTAGAGTAAAAAAAGAATACATAGACTGTCCTACTGTCTGAAAAGAATAGAAAGAAAAAAAAAGACTCCATAGTGTTGCCGAGTGTCGTCAAGAGGAACATCTCACCGTGAAGTCTGGACCAGGTATATATCTCAGGGACGAACTCTGGACTGATACCCAGATGCACTTGCCTCAGAACCAGTAAAATTAAGTACAAAGCGTAGCATGAGTACATAAATAATATGTACCCAGTAAGTATCCAGTCTAATCTCGAAGAAGTAGTGATGAGAGGTCGACTTGACACTTACTAGGGTCCAAACAGTATAATTAGGTGTATAAATTAAAGAGAGTAACAAGTACACATAGATAATAGAACAATGAATATCTAGCATATTTACGAAACCTATTTCGAGTCGAAACTCCACCATAACAATTTGGTAATCTATTCTTACAAGACGTTTAACATTTTTTAAGTCATGAGTAATATCAAACAAGTAGCATGCACACAGTATATCAGAAGGTACGGTTTGGTCCAACATAATAGTAAATATGCACTTCCGGAGGGTCGAACGGTGCGAACCATAGATGCATCTATTAACCTGCCGTAGCGTACGACCTGCTCCATGATAGTAGTGGAAAGAGTCACTCCGCTCGCGGAATATATATATTGCGAAGCGGTCACACATAAACATAACATTTTTCTTTAAATTCTTTTTCCCAAAAATAATAATGATTCGTCTGAAAGCACCTATTAGGATAACTTCATGAAACAAGTTTGCAGACGAAGGAAATACAAGGCATATAGTTAACTTATGAAATTCACAAGGCATGGTGTGAACCTAACTACCCGGACATATCAAGAATAGTCACTACGCACGGACTCTTGTCACTTCGTACGTACGTAGTCCCCACAATTAATGACATATAGTTAATTACTTCGCCTATGGGGACAATTCCCTCTTACAAGGTTAGAAAGGAGACTTACCTCGTGTCAAGTCTACTTCACGGGTCAAGAACGTGCCTGAAACTCCAAATTCGTCGCTCAAGGACTCGAAACTAGCCAAATATTACATAAATAAATCAATCTATACTCAAAAGTATGAAATTCCTCTATTTAAATGATTATTTCAACCTAAATTGCAAAATCCCAAAATACACCCCCCACATGCTCGGATTTCCGGAGATTTTCAAAGGAAATAATCACCTATAGCCTAGGGATCGATATTATATAGTTTTTGCATAATTCCTTAACTAATTCTATGGTATTTTCCCATTTTTATCATAAACCTAGGTTTTACTCTAAACCCAAAATTTCTACTAACTTAATGTGTTAATCTACCTAAGAATTTAAGTATTAAACCTAATTTATAGTAGGCATTACTTACCTTACAGTAGCTAGGTCGAATATCTTCTTGCAAGCTCTCAAAATCGTCAAAGATGGAAGAAAAATGGTGAGAAATGACTAAGTCCTGTTTTTAAACTACACTGCCCAGCTGCCCCTTATATGCGAATACGGCAGGGGTAGTGCGTTCCCGAACGCCAAATGGCCAGGACCCCTGAGGGCCCTTCTATGCGAACGCGGTGGGGTCATGCGAACGTGAAGGCTAGCTAGGCTAGACCTACGCGATTGCGGTGGGGAAGGGTGCGAACGCAAAGGGTAAGCTTAGTCGACCACTGACTTACCCTATGAGAACCCGGCATGCCTATGAGAACGCATAGGGTAATTTCACCCCTGTCCCACTCCTTCTATGCGAACGCGTGAGCACATTCGCGAACGCATAGAAGGAAACCAGACTGAGAAAAATCTGGTGTTTGACACTTAGCTCCGAGGGGTCCGAAACTAACCCGAGCCCTCCGGGACCCCGTCCAAAGGCACTGACAAGTCTGTATTCATGTTACTGACTCGCTCAAATTCTTGGAACGCGAAAAACAACAACGAAACTAAGAATCCGACCCCAAAAGTAAATTGAATCAAACTTTGAACTTTAAGTTCTAGAATTCTCTTTTAACACGTCGAACCTACCTATACTACTCGGAATGACACCAAATATTGCGAGCAAGTCATAAATGACATAACAGAACTATTCTCGGTCTAGGAATTCCAGTTGGACCTTGATAACACAAAAACACGTTCCAAACCTCAATTTTAACTTAAGGAAACTCTTATTTCACTATTTGGCACTGAAACGCTCCCGGGTCACCCAAAACCCGTTCCGAACATACGCCCAAGTCCGAAATCATCTTACGAACCTACTGAATCCTTCAAATCTCGACTCCGAGGTCGTTTACCAAAAATGTTGACCGAAGTCAAACTTGGCCTTTAAGGCCAACCTTAAGGAACTAAGTTTTCCTATACCACTCCAAACTCCCCCAAATCTCGAACCACCCTCCCCCGCAAGTCATAAATTAGTAAGAGCAACTACAGGAAGTCTTATTTAGGGGCACGGGGTCCTAGAACAAAAAATGACCGGTCGGGTCATTACACCCGGACTAGGCATTGCCTTGTTTTAAGGCGTTAATGATTTTGCAAAAATTCATTTAAACATATTCATAACCCGTGATAAATGTTTCTTCTTGTTAAATTCTGAAGAGCAAAAAGTAAGGGTTTCATTATATTAGGGGGGGGGGGTGACGTTGAGGTGGCGAATAACTCTATGAGCTATAGTTTATCTCCAAAGTATCATGTTAAGTTACCACTTACAATGAAGTACGATACATTGTTATCGTTATTATGTAAAAAAAATGAGTGTGAGGAAATGTTTGGTGAACTTTAAAGTAACCGGAATATATTCATATTATGTCACTCCGCAAGGGGGTGCTTGTTACACTGAGTTTAATTTTGAGGATGATGAAACTTTGAGTGATTTTTTGAGGACTCCGGATGAATACCGGGAATTTCTTGTGAAAGAAATGTTGGAAATGTACGTCAAGGTTGAAGACGCTCGCAATAATGAGGTTGCGCATAGCAGAGATAACCCTCAGTCATCGGGTGGTTATTCTGCAGCGTTGTTACGATGTATATTTTTGTTGTATTGAATTTGTATTAACACTCATATATTCCACAGGGGTACCGACCAGATATGAATTTTAAACGTTATAAACTCACGCCCAGTTGGAATATGCGTAGTTCTGGTGTGTTTGATCATGGTGGTCCATCCAGGAGTCATCATTCACAAGATAATGTCTATCATGGAATGTCAACACATTACGACTTGTAAGTGAAGTGATATTTATGTAAAGTATTTATCAATTTGAGTAGCTTATTATTTTGTTGTTTGTGCGGTGAAAATGAGAAAGTTGAACCACATGCCCTGACTCAATTGCCCCGAAGACGATATAATAAATCGGGATCTGGCAGATGCACAGAATCAGGAAGAGAACACTGATTATGACAATAATGCCGAAGAGTCCGGAGATGACACACCCTTCCCTGATGAGGGTGGTGATGAGGAGGAAGAGAATGTCACGACCCAAATTCTCAACCTTCCGGATCGTGATGGCGCCTAACACCACACTTGCTAGGCAAGCCAATGTTAGAGTTCAAGTTTAATAGGCAAACGAATCTAATACTTCATTTAAAACAAAAATCGAAGCTCATTTGTTCAATATGATATCATTTATGCTTGAAGAAACGATGTCGAAGCATAAGAAAGAACGAGCGCAACACAACCCAAACCTATTTGAAACTCATCCGAGCCTTCGGGGCTCTAAGCCAAACATGCACGCAAGTCTAAAAACATCATACGGACTTGCTCGTGCAATCAAATCATGAAAATAACATGTAAAACTATGAATTAAACCTAGAAACTCATCATTTTCATCAAAAACACTTATAGCTCATAACTTTTCAGCCGAATGTCCGAATCATGTCAAACGAACTCCGTTTTTTCACCAAATTTCACAATAAACCTTTAAATACTATAACAAATCTGTACGGGACTCCGAAATCAAAATACGGGCCCCATACCAATTGCTTTAAACATTAATTCTTTTCTTTATTTCCTTAATATTTAAGCAAAACAATTTCTTTCAAAAATTGATTTCTAAGTCATGGGATCTCGGAATTCATTTTCGGACATACGCCCAAGTCCCATATACTGCGGACCTCCTGGGATCGTCGAAACACAGATCCGGGTCCGTTTACTCAAATTGTTGACCAAAATCAACTATAATCAAATTTTGACTCTAGCAATTACTATTTCTCGTATTTTAACATAAAAGCTTTCCTGTTTTACGCTCAGAATGCGCACGCAAATCGAGGTAATTAAAATTAATCTTTTTAGGGCTAATAAGCCTAGAATTGGGTCTAAATTCTTAAAATGATCCTTTGGGTCATCACAATCTCCACCTCTAAAACAAACGTTCGTCCTCGAACGGACATAGAAGATTACCTGAATTAGCGAACAAGTGTGGATATTTACTCAACATGTCCGACTCGGACTCCCAAGTAGCTGCCTCAATGGGCTGACCTTTCTACTGCACTTGAACTGAAGGATAACTCTTAGACCTCAACTGACGAACTTGGCGGTCTAAAATGGCTACCGGCTCCTCCTCATAAGTCAAGTCTTTGTCCAGTTGGACAGAGCTGAAATCTAACACGTGGGACGGGTCACCATGATATTTTCGGAGCATAGACACATGAAATACCAGATGAACTGAGGATAACCCTGGAGGCAACGCAAGTCTATATGCTACCTCCCCCACTCTATCAAGAATCTCAAACGACCCAATATACCTAGAGCTCAACTTACCCTTCTTCCACATCTCATAACATCCTTCATGGGCGACACACGAAGTAATACTCTCTCTCCAACCATGAATGCCACATCACAAACCTTACGATCGGCATAACTCTTTTGCCTAGACTGAGCTGCACGAAGTCTCTCTTGAATAATCTTGACCTTACCTAAGGCCTCTTGAACTAAGTCTGTACCCAACAACCGAGCCTCTCCCGGCTCAAACTATCCGACTAGCGATCTGTACCGTCTACCATAGAATGCCTCATAAGGAGCCATCTGAATGCTCGTATTTTACCTGTTGACAATTTAAGCAACGAGGCATATACGCCACCACGTCCTTTTTAATCCTTCTCCACTAATAATGCTGCCTCAAATCTTGGTACATTTTAGCTTCCCGTGGGTGAATATAATACTTAGAACTGTGAGCCCCCCCTCAAGGATCAACTCACGAGTTCAATCAACATTAGGCACACATAACCGACCCTTGCATCCTCAAAACACCATCATCTCCAACTGTAACATGCTGGCCATCACCGTGGCGATCTGTGTCCCTAAGGACCGTCAAATATGGGTCATCATCCTGTCACTCCCGAATACGCTCAATTAGGTAAAATCGAGTGACTGAACCAGGTAGAACACTGCTGGGGGAAATATCCAACTTCACCAACTGATTAGCCAACGTCTGAATGTTTGAAGCTAACGACCTCTCACTAACTGGAATATACAGAAGGCTACCCATACTCACCGCCTCTATTTTCTTAATAGTAGTTCATATCCAATTACAGAATTATCAACAACTTCACGTTAACAATAATCCCCTTTCAACCTTCACAATACTAATGACAATGTGCGATTCATGAAGAACTCATAATTATATACCCGGCTTAACGTGTCTCATTTAATGCCACATGGGCGGTACATACCTTGCAGGTCAAAGCTCAATAATTCTGACACAGATTTGGCAAATTATACATAGTTAATTAATTAGTTTATTTCTTTATTTATTTCTTTAATTATTATTAGTATTACTTTTATTATTATTATTATTATTATTTATTCATTTATTATTATGATCATTATCATTATTTTACACATAAATTGTTGAATAAGCCTAACAGGCATGACTCCCTACCAGTACTATAGTAAAGTTTTAATTCAGAAGGGAGACTTTAAACACAAGAATTTCCATCACGAGGACCTCGTCCCTACATAACTTCCACCGCGGCTCGTAGCCCGATTTAAACATATCAAATCATATTAAAATGCGAGGATCTCGTCCTTAATTCTGAATCACAAGTAATATGCATATCGTGCCACTCGAAACCTTCCCTTTTCTTCCTTTAAATATTTTCCGTTAAACAAAATTTCAACACGTAATGATAGACATAGCTATCTCCACAGAATCTCTCAACACAAGTATTGACATAAGTAGATTTTAGAGTTACGAAGCTCACCCGAGAGTGGAGCATATTAGAAGAATTTTATTAGGTACGCATAACCGTATTAAGTTCAGGAAATCATCACTTTATAATAATTAGAGATTGTTCTTGTAATGACACCATTTAATGTAACGACCTCAGCCCTACCATAGAAAATATACCAACAGGCTGGGTCTCCACCTCTAGGAGTCTGACCTCCACCTTCGACATGTAAGTTGAGTTGTAACTGCAATGGGGCACGTAGCCTGAGTGTTCTGATGAAATATGACTCTCCCAAGTCTAGGGCAATTTCTATCACTAGCCGAAATGAAGTATCAACATGCCCTGAGTCGTCCAAAATTTTACAATCATATTTGAGTCCTTTAATGAGTCTGAGGACTCGCCCTCTAGCTATATGAACCAACGTAGGAGTATGGCGGGCTAACTTATCGAACCTGATGGCATATTCTGATAACCTGACACAACCATTCAAACCTTATGTGCCACGCAAAATGGAAAGTTCGAGAAACAAACTCTTTTAAAAGAATTTATGAGAACCGAATCAAGTAATTGATGTTGCATTGGCTGGTCACCCTCTTCGTAGGCTTGTCACAAACACCGGCGACCAATTTCTTCTTTTACTATGCTAACTCAACACTGCTGAGCTACCATTCTATTCATATACTTTTTATTATTCTTTTGGGGTAACTTTCATCTCTATTGACACATAATGATCACAAAAGTAAAGCTCTACACAGATAATTCTTGGCACGAACCATATAGTCTAGAAGCTTGTCAACCATTGTACTCCCTCTGGAGCACCCCAAAATCCGCAACCGTGACTTCCACGCTGAGTAGACGTTCTGTAGATTTAAAGTTGTTCGAATAACTCCTTTGGTACTGAGGTATAGGGTTATTAAGGAGGCAGACATACTGCAAGTCCCAGCTTTATCTCTTGCCAAAAATCTCAGGCCTTATACATTCCAGGCCAAAGCCGATATAACACATGACCCCACAATCTATTCCTTAACAGTGGACTTCTCTATTTGGCACGAAGGCATAGGTTGCAATGCCTGATAATCAACAATGTTTAACTTCACCGCTCATATAATCAACCAGGCTGCTTTACACTATTCCCTTGTTATGCAGTACTGAAGTAGCTATAAATTCTTCTGGGATATGGGCTAGTCCAACATGTACCGACTGGCTAGAACCTCCACGTCTAGATCCATTCGAGGCTGTAGAATAGGTGCTGATATTCGAGCTTTAGAATGAGGTCTGCTTCTATCTCTTCCCCTAATCGTAGCTGTCATTGGGGCTTCATCTCTTGTCCGGTTGTAGACGCTTTGCGTGTTGTCAAGATTTGTGAGAGGACAAGAATAGGCAAGTTCAATCATCAATGGTAGAATAAATTTGCACGATGGAATAGAATAGAAGTGAGATTGTTCCTAACTTCATAGCCTCTGAGAGATAAGTACAGACGTCTGCGTACCGATCCTCCAGACTCTACCAAGTTTGTTCGTGAATTGTGAGACCTAAGCAACCTAGTGCTCTGACACCAACTTGTCACGACCCAAATTCCCAACCTTAGGGATCGTGATGGCACCTAACACCACACTTGCTAGGCAAGCCAATATTAGAGTTAGATTAGCTATTTACCTTTGATTATCCATTTAAACATAATAAACAATTATAAAATAAACTTAAACTACTGAATTTCAATGAATAATTCCAAACACAAAATAATAAACACTTAAATAAACCGAGCCACGAACTAATTATATAAGTAACTCTAGAACTACCCCAGGGTTTGGTGTCACAATTCACGAACTACTAAAGAATACTACAATTAATGGGCTGAAATAAATAGTGTAACCGTTCTGAATATAATAAAACAATTTTATAAAAATAGGAGAAGACTCTCGGGATCTGCGAACGCCGGCTATAATTGGTGTCTCCGAATAAATGAATAGACGCTCTAAATATCTCTATTGCTGGTCGATACCTGGATCTGCACAAAAGAGTGCAGAGTATAGTATCAGTACAACCAACCCCATGTACTGAGTAAGTGCCGAGCCTAACCTCGACAAAGTAGTGACGAGGCTACGGCGGGGCATTAACAACATATAACATGTGACAATAATATATACAATAACACAATAAAACAATTCTACACGAACAAGAAAAAATATAACTGGGACGATAAATATAAAACAAGAAGGAAACCTTAAACAAATAAATAAATAAATACTGCAACAAAAATAAAATAACTCTTCCGCCTTTTCTAGGCCTTAGCTATAACCAACTCTCAAATAATTTTCAAGTTTTCAAACTCTAACTTTAAATAAAAATAGTGCCAAAATATGAAAAATAGTAATATAAAATGGTAGTTTTCAAGTCTTGGTTTTTCTTTGAAAATCATTAAAAATATAATTGTCCTCCCTTATTGCTCCTTGTTGCGGCGTGCAACTCGATCCCATCAGACATATCGTATCAATTTTTTCACCCGTATCACGATCAATTTATTCACCCGTATCACGATCAATTATCCACCCTTATCACAACCCCATTATCACAGCCCCCTTGTCACAGCCCCCTTATCACCGCCTTTGTAGTCAAAGCCTTTCACAATATTTATGTCTCGACAAATTGTAAACAGAACAAGTTTCACTTTAAAATAATAGTAAAAACAAAGTATGAAATAATGACAATAAAACAATGAGTGTTCCAGCCTTTATTTTATAAACAGTAAAACATGCATATTCTCCCTTATCATTGTCTTGTTGCGACGTGCAACCCGATCCCACCTATTCATAATATCACAACCAATTATCCATCCTTATCACATCCCCCTTATCACACTAATTTTGTTTATTCATCAAAAACTTTCACAGTTCAGGCCAAGCCTTTCACAACACTTTTATTTCAACCAATTTCAAATAGAAAACAGTATAGCTCGTAAGCTTCAACCAATATCATTTCACAATAAAACCAACCAGAGTATATGTAAACACCGTAACGCTGTCAACCCAGCTCAGATTTTATGTACCATGATAAAATCAAGAGAACAACCAACACTTTTAATACACTTGCCACAACAAT
>ML253611.1:0-11794 GCA_005239495.1 Nicotiana undulata | reverse complement strand
AGTACCAACAACATTGATAACATAAGAATAAGAGAAGCAACCTCAACATCAATTGTTCCATAAGAAGGGAAACAATGTAAGTACTGCTAGCTTCTAAGAGTAGAGTATCTTTGGAAGATCGTTCATTGCATTATGTACAATCGGAGTCTTGCAAAAGAAGGAAAGGAATAGCTTCACATACCTTGTATATACTGTCCCAACCTCAAGCTATGCAAATTTCACATCTCCTTAATGTCGTAGGGATCGTTTTGATGTTATTGCTTCTCGATTTCATGCCCGGGATAATATTCTTCTTTTAAAACCTAGTAGATAGGTTGAGATTATGTTTATGGGTGTTCTCTGGTCGTTTTTGTGCTGAATAATGAAGAGAAAGCCGACCTAAGGTTTATATATATCAAGTTTGGAAAAGTCAAAGAGGTGCTAGCTTGGCACCCTAGGATTGGTCCATTGTCCGACGCTCTTTTTATGCCGATGTCGTATGAACGAACGGTTAAGAGAGTTGGAAACTAAATTCCAAGACCTTAAATTTGGTATATAATATGTCCCAATATGACCTCATATAACACATGAAATCTATTGCTCAAAAAGCTCTAGTAATCCACCTGCTTGTCATATATGATGTCTGTGCAGTCTCGTGAAACTAAAAATATCTCTCTACTCCTACATCGTATGGTTGAACGGTTTAATGAATTGGAAACTAGACTTGTAGATATTCAATTTGGTAGGTATATCATCCCCTAATTATAAGTATATTGGGAGTAAAGTGCAGATACATTCGACCTAAGTTTCAACAAATTTATGAATGTAACTTGTGAAGACCTATTCCAACTTCTGTTCCAAAACTTGCTTGACTTCAAAACATAGCACAAGACTATCATATGACAAAATTAAATCATAGCATAACCTCCTTATAATTTAATTAACCATAGTCTCACCCTAAAGTACATGTTATAACATTCCAAACTCGTCGACTTTTGACGAAACTTATTCTGTTCAATTGGTTTAGCTTCTAAGCTTTCCAACCCTCTTGGTACTTATTCATGATCTTAAATATTTGTAACCTCCAATGTAACATGATTAAATTACTTTATATTCCATCAAATAGAATCTTATTTATGAGCTTACATCAATTGACTTACTATGTACTCTCACGTATGAAAACATGGGGTGTAACACGAAACTCACCCGAGCCCCTCGGGACCCCATCCAAAGACACCAACAAGTCTGTACTCATGATACAGACTCGCTCGAACTTTCGGAACATGAGAAACAACAACGAAACTAAGAATTCTACCCCAAAACCAAATTGAATCAAAACTTAAGAACTTGGAATTCTAGAATTCACTTCAATGCACCGAACGGACCTATACTACTCGGAATGACTTCAAATTTAGCAGACAAGTCATAAATGACATAACAGAACTATTCCTGGTCTCGAAATTCCGTTTGGACCTCGATAGCATAAAATCGCGTTCCAAGCCAAATTTCAAATTCTATGAAAATCCTCAAAACTTCATTAACTCTAAATTTTTCCATCCTGATCCGAAACCCGTCAAATCAAGTCTGTTTCTTACCAAATTTCACAGATAACTTAAATAACATATATTGAACCTACTCCAGCCTCCGAAACCATAATACGGGCCCGACAACACAGGTTTCACATCGAGGTTCATTTTCATAAGCCTTTAATATTTTCAGAAAACAATTTTCTTTAAAAAATTCATTTCTCGGACTTGGGTCCTCGAAATTCGATTACGGGCATACGCCCAAGTCCCATATTTTTCTACGGACCTTCCGGGACCGCCAGATCACGGGTCCGGGTCCGTTTACCAAAAATGTTGACCAAAGTCAACTTTATTCAAAGAAATTATCATAAATTCAACTCTTAATCAAGTTTTTTCACATAAAGGCTTCCCGGCTACGCGCCCGGGCTGCACATGTACATCGAGGTGTGCACGCACATCGAGGTGAGATTAACGGAGGCTTTCGGGGCCTCGAAACAACACAATCATAATTAAATTTACGTAAGATGACCTTTTGGGTCATCACAATCTCCCCCTCTAAAACAAATGTTCGTCCTCGAACGGACGTAGAATCGTACCTGAAGTGCTGAATAGCTGTGGATACCTACTCCGCATGTCCTCCTCGGACTCCCAAGTCGCCTCATCAGCTGGCTGGCCCCTCCACTGGACCTTTATGGCAGAAACTCTCTTAGACCTCAACTGGCGGTCCTGCCTATCAATAATAGCAACTGGCTCCTCCTCGAAGCCCAACTTCTCATCTAACTGAATAGTGCTGAAATCAATCACGAATCTCATAACGCCCTCCTCGAAGCCCAACTTCTCATCTAACTGGGGCTCAGCTTTCCCTTCTTGCCGAATCTCATAACTCCCTTCATCAGCGAAACCTTCAACATAACCTTATCTCCCTCCATAAATGCTACATCACGTGCCCGCTGATCTACGTAACTCTTCTGTCTGGACTGAGCTGTGCGGAGTCTCTCCTGAATAATCTTCACCCTATCCAAAGCATCTCTCACCAGATCTGTGCCATATAATGGCCTCGCCAGGCTCAAACCACTCGATAGCAGAACGACATCGCCGGCCATATAAAGCCTCGCATGGAGCCATCTCGATGCTGGACTGATAACTGTTATTATATGCATACTCCGCCAAAGACAAGAACTGGCCCCACTGACCGCTAAAATCAATCAAACAAGCCCTGAGCATATCCTCCAAAATCTGAATTGTACGCTCTGACTGACCATCAGTCTGAGGGTGAAATGCCGAGCTGAGATCTATCTGAGTGTCCATCTCACTGTGCAATGCTCTCCAGAAGTGCGAGGTGAACTGAGGACCTCGATCTGATATAATGGACATCGGCACACCGTGCAACCGGACTATCTCCCGAATATAAATCTGGGCCAGCCTCTCTGTAGTATAAGTAGTATCCACAGGAATAAAATGTGCCGATTTGGTCAATCTATCCACAATGACCCAAACCGCGTCAACCTTCCGCAAAGTCCGAGGCAACCCAACCACGAAGTCCATGGTGATGCGCTCCCATTTCCACTCAGGAATGGGCATCTGCTGAAACAAGCCTCCTGGCCTCTGGTGCTCGTACTTGACCTGCTGACAATTGAGACACCTAGCCACATACTGCACTATATCTTTCTTCATCCGCCTCCACCAGTAGTGCTGCTTCAAATCACGGTACATCTTCGTCGCACCCGGATGAACAGAATACTGAGAACTGTGGGCCTCTTCTAGAATTCTCTTCCTCAGGCCATCGATATTAGAAACACATAAACGGCCCTGGAGCCTCAAGACACCATCCTCGCCCAAAATAACCTCCTTGGTCCTGCTCTGGACCACCGTATCCCGAAGCTTTGCAAGGCATGGATCGTCAAACTGTCTAGCCTTAAACTCCCCCAACAATGAAGACTAAGGAACTACATGAGCCAAAACTCGACGAGGCTCCGAGAGGTCCAATCTCACAAGGCGATTGGCCAAGGACTGAATGTCCAAGGCTAAAGGTCTCTCCTCAGCTGCAATGTAGGCCAAGCTACCCATACTCGCTGCTCTCCTGCTCAAAGCATCTGCTACTACATTTGCCTTGCCCGTGTGATATAGAATAGTGAGATCATAATATTTTAACAACTCAAGCCGTCTCCACTGCTTCAAATTAAGGTCCCTCTGCTTGAATAAGTGGTGCAAACTGCGAAGGTCGGTGTAGACCTCACATGACACACCATACAAATAGTGCCGCCAAATCTTCAAAGCATGAACAATCGCCCCAACTCTAAGTCGTGCACATGATAATTCTTTTCATGAACCTTCAGCTGGCGCGAAACAAACATAAGCAATAACCCTGCAATCCTGCATCAACACACATCCCAACCTCACGCGTGAAGCGTCGCAATACACGATATACATCCCAGAACCGGATGGCAACGTCAGAACTGGTGCTAAGGTCAAAGCTGACTTGAGCTTCTGAAAGCTCGCCTCACACTCGTCGGACCACCGAAATGGGGCATTCTTCTGAGTCAATCTAATCAATGGAGCTGCAATAGAAGAGAACCCTTCCACGAATCCACGATAATAGCCTGCTAGGCCCAAGAAACTCCTGATCTCTGTAGCTGAAGTAGGACGCGGCCAACTCTGAACCGCCTCAATCTTCTGAGGATCAACCTTGATACCTTCTCCGGATACCACATGCCCCAAAAATGCCATGGAATCAAACCAGAACTCGCACTTGGAGAACTTAGCATACAAATTCTGTTCCCGCAAGGTCTGGAGCACAACCCTCAAATGGTACTCATTCTCACCCAGGCTTCGCGAATAAATCAAGATGTCATCAATGAAGACGATGATGAAGGAATCAATATACGGCCTGAATACCCTATTCATCAAGTCCATGAACGTTGCTGGGGCATTAGGTAAACCAAAAGACATCACCAAGAACTCATTATGGCCATATCTGGTACGAAATGTAGTCTTCGGAACATCTGAAGCCCGGATCCTCAGCTGATGATAACCCGATCTCAAGTCAACCTTGGAAAACACTCGAGCACCCTGTAACTGATCAAACAAATCATTGATGCGCGGCAGAGGATACTTATTCTTGATGGTCACTTTATTTAGCTAGCGATAGTCAATGCACATCCGCATAGACCCATCCTTCTTCTTCACAAATAAGACTGGAGCACCCCACGACGACACATTCGGCCTGATGAACCCCTTAGCCAACAACTCCTCAAGTAGCTCCTTTAACTCTTTCAACTTCTTAGGAGCCATACGATACAGGGGAATGGAAACAGGCTGAGTATCTGGAGCTAAATCAATACAGAAATCAATATCTCGATCTGGAGGCCTGCCTGGAAGATCTGAAGGAAATACGTCTGCAAACTCTAGCACCACCGGCACTGAATCAATGGTCGAAGACTCGGCGGTGGTGTCCCGCACATAAGCAAGGTAAGCCAAACAACCCTTCTCGACCATATGCTGAGCCTTTATGAAGGAAATGACCCGGCTGGAGGCACTAACTGAAGAACCTCTTCACTCTAGCCTAGGCGACTCAGGCATGGCTAAAGTGACTGTCTTGGCATGGCAATATAACACAACATAATAAGGAGACAACCAATCCATGCCTAGGATAACCTCAAAATCAATCATATCCAGCAATAAAAGATCTGCTCTGGTATCGAAACCGCAAAAAGTGATCACACAAGACCGATAGACTCGGTCTACCACCACATAATCGCCCACAGGAGTGGACACATATATAGGAGAACCCAAGGACTCACGAGGGACATCCAGAAAATGAGCAAATAGTACTGAAACATATGAATACGTGGATCCTGGATCAAATAGTACCGCAGCCTCCCTACCACATACTGAGATAATACCTGTGATTACGGCGTCTGAGGCCACTGCATCTGATCTGGCCGGAATGGCATAAAATCTGGATGAGGCTCCTGAAGATTGCTCAGAGCGAACATGAACTATTTGGCCTCCTCTTTACTGACCTCCCTCTCTAGGACGACCGCTGCCGATCTGTCCTCCACCTCGAGGTGGCTGGACTGCTGGTGCTAAACTCCTAGGCTGATAACTCTGCTGCACTGCCTTGCCTCGATACTTGGGACAATAACTCCACGTATGACCCGACTCCCCACACTTGAAACAACCTCCTAGCACAACAGCCCGCTGCCCTAAAGAGGAAGAACCTTGAATAGCCGGAGGGTGGTGTGAACCCTATAGTAAGACACTGAAATAAGAACTAGAGGATCTCTGATAACTGGAATAACCGCTGGGTGCACTCTGGATGGCTGGAGGTCGATAGGAACGCTCTGGCATGGCGCCGAACTGAGGCCTCACTAAACCACCTCGAGGGGGTAGTGGGGGTGCTGAATATGAAGGTCTGCTGGGCTGACCACTCCCGAACTGACCCTTGCTCCTAGCTGAAAAATCCTTGAACTCTCCTGAGAACCTGGCCCTCTTGTCCCGCTGACCCTGCTGACCCTGTTCCTTGCTCCTCAATCGATACCCCTCAATCCGTCGAGCTATCTCGACTACAAGCTGGTAGGGGGTACCCATCTCCACCTTTCGGGCCATAGAGGCCCTGATACCTGGATGCAAGCCTGCCACAAACCGCCACACCCTCTCGGCATCAATAGGCAATATCATAAGGGCATGGCGAGATAAATCGGAAAATCTAGCCTCATAATCAGTCACTGACATCTGCCCCTACTCTAGTCGCTCAAACTGACCCCGTAGCTCCTCCCTCTCAGAAGGTGGAATGTATCTGTCTAGAAATAGCTGAACGAACTGATCCCAACTGACAAAAGGAGAATCTGCTGGTCTGCTGAGAATATATGACTGCCACCACCTGCGAGCCCTGCCCTCTAACTGAAATGTGGTGAAATCCACTCCACGGGACTCCAAAATCATCATGTTGTGCATTCTGTCCCTGCACCTATCAATAAAATCATGAGCATCCTCACCCCGCTCACCCCCGAAGACTGGAGGGCGAAGACGGGTCCATCTATCCAAAATCTTATGTTGGTCTCTGCAACTGGCCTGGGCTCTGGGGTTGCTACTACGGGCTGAACCCCTCCCACGGGCAGTGTGCCCGGGGTATGACGTGCTGCTGCTGCTTGAACTGTGGCCTGAGCGGTAGGGGTCTGGACTCCCCCTCCCGCCAAAGAAGTAGTAGGGTCGGCTGGAAATAAACCTGCCTGGGACATAGTGTCCATGAATCTCAGCATACGGTCCATGACCTCCTGGAAGCCTGGCCCCGTCATGAAATCCACTGGGGCAGGTGCTACTGGAGGCACCTCTTCCTGCTCCTCCATAATAGGGTCCTATGGTGGTGCCACTCGCGTAGCTCTGGGATGTCCTCGCCCCCTGCCTCGAGCAGGTGCTCTGCCCCTACCTCTACCCCGACCTTGGGCAGCCGGGGCAGTGGCCTCTCTCGGACCAGGAACATCGGATGCACGCGTCCTCACCATCTGTGAGAGAATAGAAGAATAATTTTGAGTACAACATAGATTGCACGACAGGATATGAATAAAGGGAAGTTTCCTAACACCCCATAGCCTCCTGAAGATAAGTACAGACGTCTCCGTACCGATCTGCAAGACTCTACTGGGCCTGCCCGTGACTCGTGAGACTTACGTGAACCTAGGGCTGTGATACCACGTTGTCACGACCCAGAATCCTAATCCAGGTTGTGATGGCGCCAAACGACGGGGTTAGGCAAGACAATATGAATTACACTAAGTGTCACCCTTCCCATTTGATTAAACAAGTCAATAATTACCAATTTGTAAACAGTTAAACATGATGATAGCTGGATACGAAAATAAAAGAAAAACACTAAATGGCCAAAATAAAGCATATGTATGCCTATACGACCCAAAACCCAAAATGCAAAAACACTACGCGTGTGCCAGGAACTAGTGTCACGAGTGTCATGGGCATACTAACGGAATATACAAAGGAAAGTAATATATATACAAATCAACAGTCTGGATGAAATAGACGGGGAAAATAACAAAAGTAAGTGAGAACTCCATGGTGCTGCTGGGAATCGCCAGAGGAAGCAGCTCACCGTGAAGTCAAGTCCACAAGCTCAGGATCTATCTCCGATACAATAACCAGAAGCACCGACCTCAGAACCTGTACAGTTAAGTACAGAAGTGCAGCATGAGTACATATTAAATAAATATGTACCTAGTGATTATCCCGCCTAATCTCGAAGAAGTAGTGATGAGAGGTGGACTCGATACTCACTAAGGTCCAACAATAATAACATATGATAGAATATAATGAGATACAGTAGGCACGTCAGGAAATAAGCAACAAGTATATATCAAGAGTGGAAATCCAAACAACTCCTGAATTAAGCAATAATGCACTCTCAAGGGTAAGACCACCGAAACGAAACAATCATCACCAAGTCTTAGATCCGTCGTGGCGTACGACCCTCTCCCATAAGGTACCTTTGATCGAACAAATCATCTATTCGAGGCAATGGATACTTGTTTTTGAAAGTGACTTTGTTGAGCTGCCGATAATCGATACACATCCAAAGCGACCCATCCTTCTTTTTGACGAAAAGAACCGGAGCGCCCCACGGCGACACATTCGGCCAATTGAACCTCTTTTCTAATAAATCCTTCAACTGCTCCTTTAACTCCCTCAACTCTGCTGGCGCCATTCTGTATGGTGGAATAGATATTGTCTGCGTATCTAGCAAAACATCAATCCCAAAATCGATCTCCCTATCTGGCGGAATCCCTGGAAGCTCGTCCGGAAATACTTCGAGAAACTCATTCACAACTAGCACGGACTTGGGGGCAGACACTTCTGAAGTGGTGTCCGCAACCCGGACCAAATGATAGACACACCCCTTTTTAATCATCTTCGAGGCTTTAAGGTAGGAAATAAACCTACCCTTTGACACCACACCATTCCCCTTCCACTCAATAACCGGCTCATTAGGAAACTCGAGCCTCATGACTCTGGTTCGGCAGTCGAGTTTAGCAAAGCACATATAAAGCCAGTCTATTCCCATAATAAAATCAAAATCTACCATCCCAAGCTCAATAAGATCGGCCGTGGTAACTCGACCACATACCGTGACAACACAATTCCTATAGACTCGCGCGGCTGTAATAGAATCACCAACCGGAGTCGATACAGAGAACGGCTCATGAAGCTGTTCGGGTTCTATCCAAAAACATGAAGCAATAAACGGGGTAACATAAGACAAAGAGGACCCCAAATCAATAAGAGCATAACAATCAAGTGCTTGAATATTCAGAATACCTGTAACAATATCTGGAGAAGCCTCCGCGCTCTGGGGACCACTCAAAGCATAGAAAAGGATGGGTCCACCTCTACCTCGAACTCCACCCCTAACTGCACCACGCCTTGCTGGAGCTGGAGGACGCACTGAAGATGTGGCGACTGAAGAACTGGATGACTGAACAAAACCCCTACCCATGCCCTGACTGGGCGCAAGGCAATCCCGCTGAATATGACCTCTCACTCCACACCCGTAGCACACCGGGATATCCAGATAACAAGACTCGATATGGAACCTCCCACACTTAGGGCACGGAGCCCTCCCCTACTGCTGGAACCTCCCTCCTGGACGACCTGACTCATGGGGTATCGTGCTGTCTGATCGTGGTCCCTAGCGACTGCTCTGTTGGTAACGGTGCACTGATGGCGGTGCACTGGCTGAGGACTGTGCATAGGAATGGGATGGCCCTCTCCCCTGAACTGGCCTCCCCTCTCCGGCTGAGCTCCCCGAGTGGCCCACTGACCGGGCCCTGCTACTACTCCCCCTTTCCGCCCTTATCTTCAACTTTTTAGCCTCCGTAGCCTCGGAGAATCCCACTATCATACCGTAATTCGTATCCGAGTGCAAGGCCGCTGTAGCCGCTTCATTCACATCCAAGGGACTGAGACTCTGAACAAACCGTCGAACTCGGGCATACATAGTCGATACTAACTGAGGAGCATACTTGGACAACCTCACGAACTCCATGTGGTACTCCCACACACTCATATTACCCTGCTTGAGGACCTCAAACTCTGTAGCACGGGCTGCCACAGTCTCGATAGGAAAGAAGTGATCCATGAAAGCATCCACGAACTCGTCCCATCTAGTCGGAGGACTTCATTCCCTACAGGAATCCTCCCACATCTCGAACCAGGAATATGCTGCTCCCCTCAACCTGTAAGAAGATAACTCAACCCCCTCTGTCTCTGTAGCCTTCATCACCCTAAGAGTCTTGTACATCTCATCCAGGAAATCCTGCGAATCCGCCTCTGGATCTGTGCCTGAGAACTCTGGAGGGGCCAACCGCAGAAACTGGTTGACCCTGGAGCCGGTGGAATCTCCCTGTCTTCTAGAGGATGCAGGGGCAGAATGAGATCTTTGGGCCTGAGCGGTCACCAACTGAGTCAACATATGAATGGCTCCTCTGAGGTCCCCATCATAAGTACCGGGACCGGAAGCTGGAACTGTAGAAGGATCAGAAATTTCAGCGGGAGGGATTGCAGCACCCTCCGCCGTAGCAGGAACATGAACGCTTTGATCCGGAATAGAAGGGCCAGGTAGATTCAAGGTCGGGGAGTCACTCTCACCCGCACCATCTGGTACAGGATTCACAACCACACTTGGGGTGGCATTGGCCTCAAGGCCGAGTCGAGCTATCTTCTGGGTTCCACAGCTTCGCAATCGCAGTCTTTTATCGCGATCGCATAGAGTCGCGTCTGGGCCGGGTGAGTTTGTTCTTCGCGATCGCAAGACCTCTACCACGATCGCAGGACCTCTGCCGCGATCGCAGAGGTCTGGCCAGTTGGCCTTCGCGATCGCATGCCCCTTTTCGCGATCGCAGTTAAGGAATCCCTGGGCAGTTTTATAAAATACGGGACTTAGCATTTTTCCTCCATTTTCATGTTCCTCCTCAAGTTTTTAGAGAGCTCTTCAAGGGACCTTCCACCACTGTTATTGAGGTAAGTAAATTCTATAGTTTTACTAGTTTCAAACATTGATTCCTAGTTAAATTCACTACTAATTTATCTAAAACCATGGAATTAGGTAGTAATTTTAGGATTCTTGGGGATTCTTGTAATATTTCACATTTCGGCCATGAATTCAAGTAGAAATCACACCTTAATGATCCTTAGGCTATGGGTGAGTGATTCCTTCGAGAATTTTTGGAATTTGAACATGCGGGACCGGGGTTGGAGTTTGGAAATTCTTCAAGAATAGCGATTTCAGTAAATAACTAGAGTAATTTCCCGCGTTGTGCATGCATTGATGTTATTGTATACCTTTTGGCTAGTTGCGAGTCCTCGGGTGTAGAGTTCGGAGTTTCGGGCGCAATTGTGGTCCGAGGGGTAGATTCCACATGAGGTGAGTTTCCTTTCTAACCTTGTAAGAGGGAATCGTCCCCATAGGTGATGTATATGCTACGTGCAAATTGTTTGGGGGCTACGTACGTGCCAAGTGACAAGAGTCCGTACGTAGCGGCTATTATTGTTATGTCCGGGTAGTTAGGCCCACATCATGCCTTGTATTCTTTCTCGTAATGCCCTATATGTTTTCCTCTTAATGCTTTATATAATATATTGTGACGCCATGTGTACTGTAAGGTTATGCTTTGTATAGTGTTGTTCCTCTGAGGCTTCTTGGAAAAAGATTGTTGAATGGTAAGGAATTTGTTATGGAAAGTAAGAATTAGGAAATATATGGGATCAGGCCGTACGCCACGACAGTGTTGAAAAGGAATTGAAATGAATATGGGATCCGGCCGTACGCCACGGCAGTGTTGAAAAGGAATTGAAATGGATATGGGATCGGGCCATACGCCACGGCAGTGTTGAAAGTAATTGAATATATATATGGGATCGGGCCGTACGCCATGGCAGTGTTGACAAATACTTGAGATACATATGGGATCGGGTCGTACGCCACAGCGAGTTTAGAAGGTACCTTATGGGAGCGGGCCGTACGCCACGGCGGATCTAAGAATTTGTGGTTATTGTTTCGTCCGGTGGACTTACCCTTGAAAGTGCTTTATTGTTTAGTTCAGCAATTGCTTGGATTTCTGCTTTTGATATATACATACTTGTTGCTTATTTCCCTGAAATGCCTATTGTATTTCATTATATTCTATCATATGTTATTACTGCTCGACCTTAGTGAGTACCGAGTCGACCTCTCGTCACTACTTCTTCGAGTTTAGGCGGAATACTCACTGGGTACATATTTA
>MDKH01120015.1:0-30118 GCA_005239495.1 Nicotiana undulata | reverse complement strand
AATTTGAAGATGTCATGCCACAGGAAATGCCGAAGCGACTTCCGCTTAGGCGTACTGTGGACCGTGAGATTGAGTTGGTGCCGGGTGCGAAGCCACCTGCCCGGGCGCTTTACAGAATGTCACAACCCGAACTCACCGAGCTTCGGAGACAATTGACGTAGATGCTAGACACAAGGATTATTGTACCATCTAAGTCCTCATATGGGTCCCCTGTGCTTTTCCAAAAGAAACAGGATGGTAGTCTACGCCTCTGCGTGGATTATCGGGCTTTAAATAAAATCATTGTGAAGAACAAGTAGCCTATTCCGCTCATGGCAGACTTGTTCGACAGATTGGGGAGTGCAACGGTGTTAACAAAAATTGATCTGAAGACAGGGTATTGGAAAGTCCGGATTGTTGAGGGCGAGAACACAACACGACCTATATGACAAGATATGGGTCGTTCGACTTCCTAGTTATGCCGATCGGCTTGACTAATGCTCCAGCCACTTTTCGCAACCTGATGAACCAAGTCTTCCGAGAGTACATTGACGAATTCGTGGTGGTCTATTTGGATGATATTATGGTTTAAAGCCAAACACTGGAAGAACACCTGGAGCACTTGCGGAAGGTCCTAGCCCGGTTGCGGGAGCATGAATTATACGCAAAGTTATCCAAGTGCTCATTTGCTCAAAAACAGATCGACTTCCTCGGGCATGTCATTGAGGAAGGGCGGATCAAGATGGACCAGCAAAAGATCCAAGCCATCACAGATTGGCCCCCACCCAAGGATATTCACGCCTTTAGGGCATTCCTTGGCCTATGCAATTTCTATCGGCGATTTGTGAAGAACTACTCCCTCGTCGTAGTGCCATTGACAGAACTCCTCAAGAAGGTCACGCCTTGAGATTGGGGTCCTAGGCGAGCGGAGGCCTTCAATGCATTAAAAGCGGCTATGGCTAGTAGCCCTATCTTGGCCCTTCCTGACTTGGCCAAGCCATTCGAGGTACAAACGGATGCTTCCGACTATGCTCTTGGCGGGGTCTTACTACAAGACGGGCATCCCGTAACATACGAGAGCGGGAAGCTGAAGACCCGGTGGCAGGAACTCCTAGCAGAATTTAACTTCAACCTGGAGTACCGAAGTGGGAAGACTAATCATGTTGTTGATACGCTCAGTCGCAGAGCGGACTTAGCATCGGTGTGCCTACTCGCCACCCTAAGGGGGAGCGAAGTATCCACCACCATAAAAGACCAGATACAGGATCTACTCATCAAGGATCCTGCTGCATAGTATTTGGTTGATCTAGTAGGACAGGGCAAGACTCGCCAGTTCTATTTGGAGGATGGTTTCTTGAAGGTAAAAGGGAATCGACTTTATGTTCCTAAAAGAGGAGATCTGAGAAGAACTCTCTTGGCGGAATGTCATGACACTCTGTGGGCCGGCCATCGTCGTGCATATTATTGGCCCCAAATGGCCGACGACGTCGCAGAGTATGTGAGGACTTGTCTAGTATGCCAGAAGGACAAGTCCGACCGCTTGACACAAGCGGGACTCTTGGAACCTCTAGTTGTTCCAAAGAGACCTTGGGAAAGCGTGTCTCTGGATTTCATCACCGGATTGCCCAAGGTCGGAGATCTCACAACCATCTTGGTTGTGGTGGATCGGTTTTCCAAGTATGCCACCTTTATTGCAGCACCTCAATATATATCGGCAGAAGATACAGCTCGACTCTTCTTCTCTCATGTCGTCAAATATCGGGGCCTGCCCAAAGACATTGTTAGTGACCGTGATTCGCGCTTCACTAGCAACTTTTGGACCCAACTATTTAAGTGCCTCGGGTCAAAATTGAGTCATAGCTCAAGTTTTCATCCGCAATCAGATGGCCAGACGGAGCGATTCAATGGTATGCTGGAGGAGTATCTCCGCCACTTTGTTACCGGATCGTAGAAGAATTGGGTGAAGCTTCTGGATGCTGCACAACTATGTTTCAATTCACAAAAGAGCTCTAGTACAAACAAAAGCGCTTTTGAAATTGTTACTGGCAGCAACCGCTACTCCCGCACACCGTGAATGCACCAAACATGTCCAAATCTCCTCGCGCTGCTAGCTTCTCAAAAGAATGGAAGCAAAATTTGGAGATAGTGCGGAGCTATCTGGTTAAAGCCTGCGAATGAAGAGGCATGCTGATCAGAATCGTCGCTTTGTTGAATACCAAGTAGGAGACAAAGTGATGGTTAAAACCCCAAAGCGGTACTTGTTTGCAGGGGTCCATGATCCTCACCTGTTGCAAAAATACATTGGACCTCTGTCCATTGAAAGACGCATTGGGAAAGTTGCATACCGGGTGGATACCCCAGCTTGGTGGAAAATCCATCCCGTCTTCCATGTCAGTCTATTGAAACCTTTTTCGGGAAGACACGGAGGATCCTTCATGGAGCCAACTCACAATACCTAGTATTCGAGGCCCCGGTTCAACCGGGAAAAGGCGGGTTGAAGCTATTCTTGATGACAGGGTAATTCATGCCTCCAGGAAGGATCACCAAGAGTTCTTGGTAAAATGGCAAGGGTGTGATGCAGAGGAGAATACTTGGGAGAGGGGGACAAACCTCAAAGCCTACAAGAGCCTCATTGAAGATTATTTTGCAAGTAAGGCGTCGAGGACGTCGCCAACTCAAGTGGGGGAGAATGTCATGGGCGGCTTTCCAGCCATGCCCCATGACCTGGACGCGCCCCATGGCGTCCTGGCAAACCTCCCAACGTATGGCGCCACAGACGGCTCCGTGGTCTTGGCCGCGCCAAGTGACAAGCGCGCATGTGCCTCTATCGCCCCACCGATATCCCTCGCCAGCGCCCAGCCGCAAGCAGCTGCCAACAGCGCCACGCGCGCAGATTGTGATGCCTAAGACAAAGTTGCTGCCAACGGACCTGTTTCTACCTTGTAGAAAACTAAGTCCTTTTCATTGTAAATATAGAGTAGTTATATTCCATATACCTTCATTATGTTTCTCTAGTGTAGCTTGGTCTAGTCTTGTAACTTTGGTTTATTTTTTTTAAGCATTATTAGGGGATCAAGCAATCAAAAACTTTCTAGCAAGAAATTCTCTGTACTGGTGTCTCTCCCCCTCGACACCGCGTTGCCTTCTTTTGTAATAGCTTTCATTAATACAATCAAGCTTTTATTCAATTCTCATTATTATTCTCTCAATTGTTGGCATTGGTTTTCCCGCAAGGCACTGACAATCTCGTCTAGCGTACGGAGGGGACCTCACTCGGCGGACAGCAACTGCCCTGACATCGGTTGCTTAGCCTTACGTCGCCCTTCCAAGGAATCTCAGGAAGGCGCCGCGTAACAGTTATAATGTAACTCCATTCACGGCTAAAAATGAAGCTTAATCTACTATTAACGAAATAGCATATACTTATTGGAAAGTTTCTTTCTTTTAACTCTTCTTCCTTTTTTATTTTTTGGTTCGTTTGATGAACGTGAGTATAGGAAAAAACTTCTTTTAGAATCACAACTTGATGAAATTGGCAACATCACAGATTGAGAGTATGTCTCTACCCCTTTACCCTCCTCCCAACTTTAATACCATCAAGTTCGAACCCTGAGTATGAGAAAATACTGGGTAGGGAGCACTTCCCCTCGAATGAGGCCCTACGTAGCGCGAATCCAGATATAGTCAGACTCCAATGCAGGTACCACCGGGTGGAAAACCAAAAAAAAAACTTTAATACCATTCTTCTTCCGTCGCAAGGTTGGAATTGTAATGTACGCCTAGTTCACACATCAGATTTTGCCTCATTACCATTGAACCAAAGCCCCAAGGGCCTCTCTATGAGAAAAGGTTTTACTATCTAAGCATATGCTTTCCTTTTTCCAGAAAAGGGCATTCACTACATAAAGTACCAACAGATATAATATCTACTCTAGTCGAGTCGAGCAACTTAAAAAACAAGTCATCCAGAAGTGGCTCTACAATAGAACTATATTATATGCTGCCCAAGGTGTTTCCATATACAAAAGAACTTTATTTTTCCATTTGTTTGATACTTTGATTGATCATTCAGGTGAACAAAAGTTGCCAACCCATACAACAATCAGAAGTTAATACCATTAAATCTATGGTGCAATACATCTTAATGTCAAGTACTGTAGATTAAGTTTCCTGCACCAACAAGCCCACTATGTCATAATTAAGATCCATAATACGCCATTTACTAATCCCAAAAATTGGCACGGATCAAGAAGAGCGACAAGTGTACTGACCACCAAAGATGCTCCCCCTACAAAACAGATTCATGTAAATGTTTTGATCATAAATTGCACATAAAAGGATAAGAAATGAGAAACAAGAAAAAATGTCAAGCAACAACGAAGACGGAAGATCAAAATACCCTGCTTATCCAGGATCTATCAGGTTGTCAACTTCACCTATGTAAACAAGAAAAGAACAAAGAAATGGCTAAGGATCGAGCCCTCTGCTACTAGATCTACAGCCTCTACCAAAAGCAAGGTGGAAACAAAAAAAAAAAAAAACTAAAATATTCTCTCATCCTCTGAGCCAAGCAGAACATAAAGTACATTGTTAGAGAGGGAGACATGCACTGCCGGAGTAGGTGGTTGTGAGTTGTGAACTCGGTATTTCACTAGAAAAAGAAATAAAGAAATTCATGGTTTCAGTGTTGGAAATGAGACAGAGAGGAAGAAGAAAGCGAGAACTTAAGGTTAGCGTCTCATACAACAGATAGCAGATAAATACTTCAGTGGATAAGAACTCCAGCATTTTATCTCTAAAAGTGACAAACACAAAGATAAATTGGAAGTGCAAAACATGGAGCAACTAGCACAAGTTTTTAGATGCAAGGTAGGATCTCTCCTGACGACCTGTTTAGATTTACCACTCGGAGCATCTCTTAAGAATTGTGTTGCGTATAATCCAGAGACAGAGGAATAAGAAAAGAGCTGAGTCCCAAAAGAGAGAGCTTTCAAAAATCAAAAGGAGGGAACGAAACTTTGATAAAGAGTATTACGTCTAGCATACCAACAACCTATTACATGTATTTGATGTCCATTCCAATAAGTGCGGTAAAAAGGTCAGAACAAACCCAAGGGAACCCTGAAGTGTCCAGGGGGCAAGTCTCCGTAGAGGGTGTGGGTGAACACATGAGAGAGCTTGCTCAAACTCAAAGCTGCTGTCAAATTTAACTTTGAGATTCTACAAGGCATCACTTCAAATGTTTTGGGCATTTAACAGCATTTGACTATTTTCAGTCTAGTTCAAGCAATATCAAGGAGTTGCCTCCTTGATATTTCCTCGTCCATAAAGTTGAACACAGAATCCCTCTTATACTTGTGAAACAGAAATTGACAGTAAGAACTCCCAGGAGGATGGAGGATAAAACAACCGACCATAGCCCATAGCTGAAATTACGAGAAAGGTGAGGCTCACATATGTTGGTTGGTGCTTTATGTCAGATGCTCAGGCGAAAATATGAACTATCTTCTATTGCATTTGTAATGTGGCAGCCCGACTATGTTGGGTGGTACTAAACTAGTCCGTAGAACGAACACACCAAAAGATGTGCTACACAATTGAGCCTTTAGAAGTGCAAAAAGATATACGGCATGCGATGTTTTCCCTCTAGCCCTCATATGGATCCTGAAAAGGACGGAGATTGGAGAGCTTTTGTAGGTTTATAGCATGACTCTATACATTGAGGAATAATTTGGTTTAGTTAACTTTGAGTGCACCCATGAGGTCCCTGTTAGTTTTGTTAATGTAAAGATTATGTTCTGTTGATGTATATGCAGACTAAGCAATTTGTAGATCGGTCCGTGTATAGAAGATTGACAGTTTTTTTTGTAGAGAACGACATTTTGGTGTAGGCCCCCTACTTTGGTATATTACTTCCACATGAGTTCTCCCGCATCAATTGAATAATTTACCTCACAAAAAGAAAAGGAACTAATCATAGCTCCCGTTTCTACTTCAAGATATTCAAAAACTGAGCAAGTGTATAATTAGTTATGTATGTTATTCTCCCTTTTTAAGAAAGAACAAACTCGTGTCACATATAGGTATTTCCTATAATTTTTTATAACCAGGAAATCCTTGGGAACTGGTGGCGCACGGTTTAGAACTCGGTGGATAATGTGCCCTCCCATCTACCCTACTCCACTTGAATACCAGGCTTTTGTCCGCGGCAGAGTTCGAACCTATGACGTGTGCCCAATCCACACATCACATATTGCGCTTTTACCACTAAACCAAAGCCCTAAGGGCCACAAGTATTTCTTATATTACTCTCGCATAATATACCAATGTGGCATGGAGTTATAGTGCAGGCACCAACGATGAGGCATCTCAGAGAGATTAGTACAGTTTTCAACAGGTAAATCAAAGTTTATTTCAGGGATATAATACATGTTCAATAATAAATTCAAGAATTGCAAAACTTACAAGATTCAAATACACACAAGATCAGAACACTCTAATTAACAGGACACAACAGCTTAGAAAGCAGTCAATAACAAGTTTCAATTATATGGTGATCTTCATTCTGAAGAGCATGCCAATGCATATAAAGCAGGATTTTATTTCCTTTCTCTGGCGCAGTTTTTATAGAGACTACAGCACATAATTGCTATTGAAGGAAGACATTTATTCAGGAATCTATCCTTTCCATGAAACATGGCAAAACCTTGGCCACTCTGATAAATCAATATACTGGTTCATACTACATAAGGAATCCAAATAATAAAGAAAATAACATCAACCAACCTGCAAAAAATTTCAGCTCTTCAACTCATTTATATTCGAAGGTAGGTGGGCTAGGAGTATCAAAGCTCTCTAAAACCTGTGTCTTGCTACCACTGTTTGTTGTTGTCTCCTCCTTTCCACCCCCAAAAAGCCCTCCAAACCAGGAACTTGAGGAAGAAGAAGACGGTGCTGAAGATTCAGCCATCATGCCATCAATACTTACTGGAGCTTGACCAGGAAGCTGCCCCATTGGTTGACCAGGCAGCTGCCCGGTTGGATATCCAGGCACACCAGGGGCATTTGGTAGGGGCTCATCCATGGGCGGGAAATTCTGGGGAGCACTCATGACTTTATTCAACATAATTCCAGCTCCCTCTATCAACGCAAGTAAAACTCCACCAAACATTGCTGATCTAGAAGCAGCACCTAATCCCTGCCGCATCTGGAGAAAGCCACCAGTTGCTGCACCAGCAATGATTGAGTTCCACGGATCTTCTTTCTGACGGAGATAAACCATTGTACAATCAAACGTGGAGAACAGTCCACCCCACACAGCAAAACTACCACCAATACGAGGTGCATTCATGCGCACTGCCTGTGTACCCCCAACCAAGCGCTCACCTTTTGGTGAGTTGTATGTGCCTTTTATGAAGTGGAAGGCTGCACCTCCAACAGCACCCATACCAAATGCACCGCCAACATCATCAAGTATACGGTCAGGGCAAGGTTCACGAGAGGTCTCTGGTGTTCCCATTGTTAAAGGGGACGATCACGAACCGGGAGGAAAAAGGTTAAAGGGGATGACACTGACCAAGCAAACTTGTTTTCACTTTCCAAACAAGTGATTGGTTTGATATAACAACATTAGAATGCAAAGATTTCACCTGCACCAAAACAGTTCTAATCAAGCCGTGCCATCAACTTTATCCAATCGCCCTTTCTTTATAAGCCAAAACATTATTCTTCATAAAGATTAACAACAGTTTTATATAAAAAGGGAAATAACTTCTTTCTCAGCTATTTAACAACTTCAGATCACTCTTGGAAAGGATATCTTAACAACAGAATATTCCAGCGAGCTAAAAAGACAAGGTATAAACTTTTATTTATAAACGAGAAATCCCCGAGGGTCAATGGTGCACAGACTTTTGTCAGCAGTAGGGTTTGAACACACATCCTTGAGCCGAGGGTCTACCTGAAACAACCTCTCTACCCTCACAAGGTAGGGGCGGCAAGGTAAGCATACACACCATACTTCCCGGACCCCACTTGTGGGATTACACTGGGTTTGTTTGTTGTTGTTGTAGGGTTCAAACACACAAGCTATAAACTTCCATAGACTAACATTGAAAAAAAATCTATAGGTTTCTTGAAAGTTGGAACAAATGTAATTTTGAGAATCGAACATATAAATAACAAATACTAGCATTCTTTTCAACAAAACTAGGAAACGCATAAACGCAAATTACCAAAAAAACAACAACTTGCGCTACAAAAGCTGAGATCTTTAATTAACCAATCAAACAACTAGACCTCAATCCCAAATTAGTTGGTCATATATACAAATACTCCGTATCACTTCTTCGTTATCAGAGTCTAGAACTGACTTAATTAGCGAAACTCACAAAAACAGTGAAAGAAATTGACATTTTGAAGTTTAAATTTTTTCTTTTTTTATCAACAAAACATCAGAGAGTTACACACTGTAAGCAATAGTTTTAGGGAACAGAAAGGTGAGCTAAAAGAAAGATATTTTAATTTACCTGAGAGAGACGTCGAAGGGAGGTCAGTGGCACCGACCCAGGTGAACGAGACGCAGAAAAAATGGAGAAGCTGGAAAACCTAGAAGAATTACAAAAATAGGGATTTGCCTGATATTTCATGGGTAGTACCTGATAACCATATGGGTTAACGGGTTACTTATTTTCTTTCCTTTTTTTTTTCCTTCTTGTTTTTGGTTTTTTGATCAAGTAACGTGTTAATTATTTTTTTTCTTTTTGATGCCAAACAATAAAGTATTAAAGTAGGAAGTAATATACACGAATGAGGAATTGTTTATACTGGTAATCAGGGATGGATTTATAAGCAAATATATGGGGCACGTAAATCTATGATTTTTTCGTTAAATTAAATATTTTATGTATATATTTTTAGAATTTGTCTAGTGTCAAACTAGATATTTTATATACATATTTTTAGAATTGGTCTAGTATTATCCTCTGGCACAGTGACACCCATGCTCCAAAAAGGCTAATGGTGCACTTTGTTGTGACTATTGAGTTATTTATCGAGAGGACAGGGATCAAATCTCACTTAATACTTTCTTTTTTCTCCTTTTTTTAGTAGTGCACACATATTATAAAAGTCCTAAATCCGACTCTGCCGGTAATATATTTTTTATCTACTAGTTTCTATTTAGTGAATGAATATGAAACATAGGACACAATGAGGTTTTTCCAAATAAAATGTCATGGCGATATGGAAATGTACCCACTATCCTGTTTGTTGGTGAAAATACAATTACAATTGAAAAATAATATGAAGAAAATAGAATATCTCCAGGCTGAAGCGCGAATATTTCGCTCTTTATAAGGAGATTCAAGCATATTGTGGTGGTATCTTCACCGGTCCAGCAGTTATACTCTTGACTTGTCCCCTCCGGGATACAACAGCCCGACAACGTCGTATGACTCGAACAAACTCTAGACAAGTTGTTGAGTCCAAAGCTCCACCAAAATAAACACCTTCCTTCAACAATAATAATATCCTTTTTTGTAGAGAATAAGTTGGAGACTTAGATTTTCTCCTTCTCTTTAGCTCTCTTTTTCACAATGCCAACCACACCTTTTTCATGTACACCATAACACTTTTCTCATACTCACTATCATATTTTTTCCATCTAAAACAAAAGGAAGAAACACCACTATTTATAGGTGTAGAATCTCTTCCATGAAATAAATATTAAGATAGTGGAATAATAAAATTTTAGAACATGGTTGGTGGTTACAAAATTTAATCTTTAATGGACAATTACTGGTAGATCATGGCATTAGTGGTTTCATGAGTTACATCAAAATAATGATCACTTTCTTGCCAATTTATAACCACTATCTCACAAGAAATAATGCATTTTAATATTATAATTTTAATATTAAAATGCACTAACACCAATATTCCCCAACTCATTTTAATATTAAAATAAGAGAGTTTACCAGATGAAGGGAGACTATTATATAATAAAGGTGTGCTCTGCATTGAACCTCCACTTAGTAAAACAACATTCTCTACTCCAGAGTCAGTAGTGGTCTCAGACTTGAACTATGACTGTTTTAGGAAAATAAAGTATCACTGCTCACACATAATAATCAAGGTGTTGACATGAGCTTTATTAGCCAGCACATTACGGCCTTGTGCTATCCCGATTTTCATGAGTGTTTTTTAGAACAAGCTCAATTCTCATAGGAAGCGGCCTACTTCCACACTCACATATGTGAAATCTGTCAAGGGTGCTTATGTAACTCTAACACCCCACTCATACGAGCTACAAATTTTGCATTAAGAGTTAATAAAACTCAACATCGCAAACCATTACAAGATAAATGCACTCACAACATAAGGATGGAACAATAATAAAAATAGTGCATTTCAAATCAAGTCATCATATGATTCGTTCTTCCCATTGAACCTGATTATAGGATCTCTAGTTCCTAGATTGGGTTTTCTCATATATGACTTATGAATTTATGAGTTTCAATCTCATACACCTCAATGTACTCTAGACCATCTATGTTGCCAAGGCCTTGGTTAGTGGATCTGCAAGATTATCACATTATTAATATCAATATTACCACTTTTCAAATATCACACAATATGTGTTCTCCTTATAGGTCTGGATTAACGTTGTAACAACGGTTATGTACTCTACCAATAGCAACGATGCTATTACAATAAATTAAAATAGGAAGAATAAATTTTTCAAAATAAGGAATAATAAATCTCTCAACCAATTCGCTTCCTCACTAGCTGAAGCTAAAGCAATTAGTTCAACTTCCATGGTAGAGTTAGCAATTATTTTTCTTTAATTTCCGACAAATAGCACCACCTCTCAAAGATAAAATGTTTCAATCTGCATCTGCAAAAGCCTTCAAGTACAACAGGATATTTTTTATAAGATAAGTTATAGGTTTTTGTTCCAAGTAAATACCTCGTAACTCTTGTTATGGCATGTCAATGTTCATTATTTGGCTTGCTTGTAAACCTGTTAAGTACTCATACTGTGTATGTAATCTCAAAATCAAGTGTAACCAGTCACATATTCCCAAGCTTCCTATTAAGCTAACATATTCCTTTTGATTTATCACATCATTATCACCTTGTACAGGAAATAAGTGAACACTTGAATCAAAAGGAGTTACAACTTGTTTGCAACCAATAAAATTATATTTGTTCAATCACACCAACAAAGAGGGTAAGAAAGAGTGAGGCATCACAGACAGGGTATAAGAAAATAGTATGTGAGAAAACTAAAGAGTATAAGCGATATTGTAATGAGGTGTGAATATCAAAAAAAGGTTATTTCTTTTGAGTGTTGTAGTGGTCTTTGGAGTATTTTATTAGGGCGTACAAAGTGTAAAATTTCTTACTATAGTGATATCAGTTGCTTCTCTCGGGGTCGTAATTTTTTCACTTTTGTAGAAGAGTTTTTCACGTAAAAATCTTGGTCGAATATTATTTATGTGGGGGTTTATTCCCAACATGTGCGACCTAAGCTTGCCAAGCTTTGATCCTTAGCCGGATTTGCTGAAGAATCATCGCATCCCACTAGTTGAAGGATGCGCGAAAAGCCACATTTTATCGGTCTTTTTTCTTTCTTTCCTCTCTTTTGCTCCATTTCCCTATAAAAATGGATGCACTAAAATTAGTCCACAAAATTTCAGACCATCCAAATTTCTAAGGTGTAGCCTCATGGTCATGCTATGAGCAAAATTTGTACCAGAGCTGTCTCTAAACATGAAAACACGCACCCAAAGTCAACAGGTTGATTTAGCCAATGGTCTTGACTAGGAGTGTACATAGACCGAGTTGGTTTGATTTTTATCAAAACCAAACCAAACCAACTATATCGGTTTGGAGTGGTTCGGTTTTATTGGATTTTTCGGGTTTTCGGATTTTTTGTTACATGAATATTTCCAATCTTACTTTGTTAGAGTTATAGATAAAGTTTTGATAAGTGAATATATGTAAAGTAAATATTAAAAAAATTGACAAACATGTGATCATATTCGAATGGGAGAATTTTTTTAGTAACACATGATAGTTGTTTTTTTAGTCGTCTAACAATAATTTTTGTTAATGTACGGTTTCATGGTTAACACATGAGAGGATCCCAAATATTTTAAATATTTTTTTAAAAAAATTTAATATAAAGTCTTAAAATATATATATATATAAAGTATATCTTTATATGTCAGTTTGGTTCGGATTTTTTTACACAATATCAAACCAAGTCAAACCAAACCTAGCCGGATTTTTTAATCGGTTTGGTTTGATTTTTCGATTTAGTGCATTTTCCGGTTCGGTTTGGACACCCCTAGTCTTGACCATTTTCATCAAAATGAGAAGCTATCCACTTAATTTCTGTTAAATATGTGTGTTGGTTGAATTTGTGAGATAGGATGAGAAGAGTCGAACTGAGAGTGAGAGTAAATTGGTAGAGTTTCTCGTTTAATCTATTACAAAATGGAGCTGATACAAGCGTATATAACTGCCATCTAGCCAAATAATTGACAACTGTACAAGTAACTAAACAACAGCTAACCATGGTTACAACTAAATAGTATACTGACTATAGTTAACTTAAGCTATCCTTTACACACACACACACCCCCTCAAGCTAGGAGGTACGAAAATATTCTTCTAGCTTGGAAACCAAGTAGTCGTGTTGTGCTCTGCCAAGACCTTTGGTAAGTAAGTCAGCTTGCTGCTCAGCAATAGTGACATAAAGAGTGCGAACAAGTCCTTGTTGAACCTTTTCACGAATGAAGTAACAATCAATGTCAATATGTTTGGTTCGCTCGTGGAATACAGGGTTCGAAACAATCTGAATTGCGGACTAACTGTCACAATGTATAGGTACTGATAAAGTATGGTGCACACCCAACTCATGAAACAAACCAAGAACCCACATAACTTCAGCAACGGTAGATACTAGACTTCAATATTCTGCCACCGCTGCGTTTCTGGAAACAATCGATTGTTTATTAGACTTTCAAGAAATTAAGGAATCCCCAAACTTAACAAGGTAACCTGGACAAACATGCGAATGTTAGGAAAAGCATCCCAATCGACATCGCAAAATGCTGATAAGGACTTAGAACAATGTGCCTTCAGTAAAAACCCTAATCCTGGACAATGTTTGATATCTCGAACAATTCTCAAAGGCAACTTCCATACGAGAGGCCTTGGGAGAATGCATGAAATGACTGAGGTTCTTGACCGCAAAAGAAATGTCTGGTTGAGTGATTGTGAGGTATAGCAACCTCCCAAGTAATCTTTGATAAGGAACTGGATCATCCAAAGGCTTATCATCTGTGGTCCCAACATAAGATTCTAATTCAATGGTGGCTAGCCTCAAGTTTTGTTCCATAGGAGAAGTGGCAGGCTTAGAGCCTGAGAGCCCTAAGTCAGTAATTAACTCAAGGGAGTACTTTCTCTTATGCATTAAGATCCCCTCAGCACTCCTTAGTCAATTCCCAAGAAATACTTGAGTTCCTCCAAGTCTTTGATCTTGAATTTATGTTGAAGAGCAGCTTTGGTGGATTGTATCAGCTGCATATTATCACCAGTTATAAGCAGGTCATCCACATAAACCAAGACAACTACCGTTTTCCCAGCTTCCCTTTTGATGAATAATGAGTAATCCAAGTGACTCAGTCGGAAATCAGAGTCAGTGAGGGCAAATGTGAGCTTGAGATTCCATTGTCTTGACTCTTGAGGGCTGCTTAAGTCCATAGCGGGATTTATGCAGGCTACAGACCAATGATTTATCTCTTAATTTACTGAAGCCATGTGGTATACTCATGTACACCTCTTATGTCAAGTCCTCATGCAAGCAAGCGTTATAGACATCCATCTGGTGGATTGGCCACTGCTTTGAAGGTGCTAATGAAAGAACACTTATAATAGCAACCATTTTCACCACAGGTGAAAATTTTCCTGATAGTCCAAACCTTCTTTTTGGTTGAACCATTTAGCCACCAATCTCGCTTTGAATCTCTTTATTTCACCCGTAGCTTTATACTTTATTTTGTAAACCCATTTACATCTAATGTCTTTATTTCCTTTGGGCAAGGGAACAAGCTCCCATGTTTTGTTATCCTCCAATGCCTTGATCTCAGTTTGCATTGCCTCTACCCACTTTTTATCTATGTATGCCTCATAGTAGTTAGCAGGTTCTACTTCAAGGGAAAAGTTTGAGAGATAACTCTGATATTTAGGAGATAGGTTATCATATCCAATCACAACAGAGAAAGAATATTAACAACAGTTGGGTTGCTTGACTTTATCAGTCCTCAAAAAATCTTTAAGCCAGACAGGTGGTCTTGACTCTCTTGTAGTTTTCTAACTTATAAGGGTAGGAACATATGCAACTTGTATAGCGGCTTGAATTGTGCCCTCATTAGTGTGGGATGGAGCAACAATTGAATCAGACAAATCAGTTGCTGATGAAGAATCTGGTTCAAGTGAAGCAATTAATTGAGAAGAAGGAGGAGAACATGGTGGAATAGGCTCCTCCACCACAGCTTGATTGGATAGATCATGAATATCCAAGAATTGTTGCTCAGTCTCAACTGCTAGATTCTAAAAGGGAAAAACCTCCTCATAAAAGGTCACATCTTTACTCTTGAACAGAACAATGTGTTCAAGGTCTAGTAGTTTGTAACCTTTCTGATGCACAGTATAACCAAACAATGCACATTTCACTGCTCGAGCTCCAAACTTATCACTCCTAGGCAATATGGTGGCAAAGTATAGGCAACCGATGACTCTCATGTGGGATAAGGAAGGTTGTTTGTGATACAGTAATTCATAGGGTGACTTATTGCTGAGCACGTTAGAGGGAATTCTGTTGATTATACAAACTGCTGAATCTACACAGTCTCCCCAATATCTAGCAGGCAAATATCCTTGAAACTTAATGACTCTGGCTGTTTCAAGAATATTCTTGTGTCTACGCTCAACCACTCCATTCTGTTGTGGGGTATAGGGGCAGGAACTTTGGTGTCAAATGCCATGTAGTTGAAACAATTCTTTGCAATGGGAATTGAAGAATTCACTCCCATTATCTGATCTAAACGATTTTATAGTCTTGCCAAAGTTTGTTTTTACCATCGCAATAAAGTTCTTAAGCAAGAAGACAACATCAGATTTCATTCTCATAAGAAATAGCCACGTCCATCTTTTACAATTATCAACTAAGGTAAGAAAAAATCTCATCCCATTGTGAGTAGCTACTTTATAAGGGTCCAAACATCCATATGTATCACTAGAAATCAATAGGCATGATATCCAGAATTGAAGTTTCACTGATCAATTAAAGTAATATGATGATTCTCCTTACTCCTCCTGTATTTTATCCTCTTTTGGGCGTCCTTTCAACCATTCTTTTCTGTGTATATATATTTCTTATGTGTTTGTGTAAAAATTGTGTCTCTTCTCCACTTGATTTTTGTTTCAGTTGCTTAGTCTAACCAGTTCCTTCGCCTGCACCCATTCTTTTAAGCACTTAGAGATTCATTCGTAGACAGGTGTGAGAATGAGGGATAATTGCTGAAGCATGGAGGTGGTTATAGAAGGAACCATGAGCAGCATCGGACCATTTTGTCACAGTTAATGGAACTTGTTAACTGATAGCAGAAGCACTCAGTTTTTTAAATTTAAGTAAGCGACCAACAATTTCTATCAAAGCAATTAGTATAGACTATAGACTTGTAGGACATGTCTCACAGCTACTAAACTTAAGGGGTTAGATATGCTCACGATCATAATATAAGGACAAAGATAAACGTACCCCCAAACTTGTAGGACCATTTGAGTTAAACTCGTCTTTGTAGTTTCCTCCTGTCTACTTTCTTGCTCATGCTAATGCGTAACAAAGTAGTTGAAAAAATCTGTGCTACTTCTGTTCCAGATTGGAGACGTGGCTAGTATTTGGCTTGGTTTCAACTTGCTTCAGACAGCCTTGAAATAGAAATGTTCATTTGGTTTAACTATTAGATTCAAGAGAACATGATTGGGAAGTTAGCTAAAATGAACGGAGAAGAATATTAAAACGGGTTATATAACATATTCGAGTCGGAGACAGTTGCAAATATTCCAGTATCCTACAACAATAACCAGGGGCGGAGGTAGAACATAACCTACGAGTTCGGCTGAACGCAGTAACTTTCGTCCAAATTATGTATTTGTCTTAAGAAATGTATTGAATATGTACAATTTACTGATTTAGAACCCAGTAGCTTAAACAGATTAGACTCCTAAATCCATAAAATTCAAATTCTGGCTCCACCTCTTACAATAACAACCTAATGTAATCCCACAAGTGGGGTTTGAGGAGGCTAGTACGTTCGCAGGCCTTACCCCTATCTTGTGGAAGTATAGAGACTATTTCTTATAGACTCTCGGCTCAGGAAAAACATAATCACAACGTAGTTGAAAAGTATTCAAGTATCCTCCGTTAAGTAATTAGATCTTACCAAAGGTTTTGTCAATAATCTTCCCCATTTAAGTTGGCTCAAGACTGTTCACTTCCAAAATCCCATCATTACACATCAATGAGTGTTCGGAGTTAAACAACAGTAGTAAAAATGTAAAATATTAAAGTTTAACGGGGTTTAAAGATAAATATGAGAGAAGTTGTGCCTCAATCCTGAACAGGTGTCCCCCCAAACACCTCGTACGGGGTTTTGGGGAGGGGCAGTATGAGCAGGCCTTGAGAACAAAAAGATTTGATTTGGCCTGAGTGTGTCAGAAAGGTTCAGGTTTGGTTAAAACATAGTATGAACTTAAGTGAACTGACTGAAATGATGCCAGTTGAAGCTACTGAAGTGAATCAAACTTATGCAGTGTTGGTTACTGTGATTTCAGCATAGTGTACTGTTTTTTCTTGAATATTTAGAGGGGGAGTCTAACTCTTCCGTTATATATTATCATTATTATACTTCAGTATAAGTATCCTTAGGAGTGCGGCTAACAAAAAGAACATGATTTATAGCCAAGGTGTTTACAATGTTATATAGGTGTTGGTAACTATGTATGCGGTCGAAATCAGGTGTGCCCGATTTCATAGGTTCGAGAGGTCGCCCCGAAGCCCAAGTTCAAAGGGATCAAGCAAGTTCGGAAGATTGGGTTCGAGGCTAATGATGGAATGCGGGTCTCGAGAACCGAAGCACACAATATCGGAGGTCGAGTATGACCTACCTCGAAATAATGTCGTTATGGGCTTGGACCAGAATGGGAGGGAATCCCGCAATGACACAAAAATCAAGGCGTAAATCCCAGAACGGATTTGTAAGAATTCGTACAAATCCGTTAGACAGTTGTACCAATTAGATTCCTTTCTAGAAATGGAAATGTACCTTATTTAGGACCCCCCACCCCCAATTATATAAAAGGGAGGCTGTTCATTTGTAAAGATCATTAATCATTGGCAAAAAATATACACTCTTACTTTTGTGCTCATCTCTCATCGGAATTGTTCTTTAAGCTTTATTATATTCTCTTTACTTTACCTTACTGTCATTGGAGTTCTTCTCGAGGCTATCTTGGCTCGAGGTCGAGGCCTGATGATACGTTGGTTTGATCTATCTTGCTCACTTAATTCATATATTTATCTTCCTGCTTATCAATTAGTATTGGATTAAATCACATATCTTTAAGACCTCATTATAAGTTTAATTGTTACTCAGATTTTAGGGTAAACAGTTTGGCGTCCACCCTAGGAATAAAGATAATAGTGATTATTTCAGTGTTGATTTTGATAACACGCACTATTTTCACACTTGTACTTGTCAAAAATTCTTTGTTTTCAGGCTAAAACATGTCGAACTCGTAATACACACCCGTACATGGCAATGATTGTCTCGGATTTCATGGTAAAAATGATAATGTAGTTGCTTCAGGGGCCGGTGTACCACCGCTTAACCCCGGGGTAGTGCCATTTCCAGAGCCAGTCGATGTAGGTTCATGCGTTTCTCTAAAGGCAGACTTGGGTACAGACGTCGGAGGAAGTGTACGCGGAGAGGTCTGACCTGGTGTCCAAGGAACACATGGTCAAGGAGATGGGGGAGTTAGCCTCCAAGTAATCTTCGAAATGTTACAAACACAGCAGATTGCTATCTCTCAGTTGCAAAGTCAACAAAAGACTCCGAGCGTGGTTGAACCGGAAACTACTCGTCGTACTGAGTCGGTGCCGGAAAGGTCGAATGATAAAGGATTTGGGGTTGACCCTACAATCATGAAAATGCTCGAAGAACTCACAAAAAGGATCGAGTTAGGAGAAACACATGATCGAGGATAATGACAAAAAAGTGGAGACATACAACTCACGAGTCGACCAAATGCCAGGGGCGCCTCCGATTTTAAAGGGTTTGGATTCCAAAAAGTTCGTGCAAAAGCCTTTTCCCCCGAGCGCAGCCCCGAAGCCTATTCCGAAGAAGTTCCGCATGCCGGACATACCTAAATACAAAGGAACTATCGATCCCAACGAGCATATCACTACATACACATGCGGTATAAAGGGAAACGACTTAGAGGATGATGAGATTGAGTCCGTCTGCTGGAAAAAATTGGGGAAACTTTTTCTAAGGGAGCAATGATTTGGTACCACAACCTGCCCCAGAGCTCTATCGATTCATTCGCCATGTTGGCGGATTCATTCATGAAGGCACACGCTGGTGTTATAAAAGTTGCAACGAGGAAATCAGACGTCTTCAAAATTAAACAAAGGGACAGCGAAATATTGAGGGAGTTCGTGCCCTGATTTCATATGGAAATGGAGTTACCACCTGTCTCCCATGATTGGGTCGTTCAAGCTTTCACCCGATGGTTAAACGAGTGGAGCTCGATAGCATCACGATAGTTGAAACGAAACTTTATTGAGTATCCCGCGTGACTTGGGTGGATGTGCACAACCGATATCAGTCAAAGATTAGGGTCGAGGATGACCAGTTGGGAGCCCCCTCGGGTTCAGTTTATCCGAACAGACTAGTAGTGAAAGACTCGAGGGATACCAGCAGGGAATCGAGGTCGAACAACGAACGGTATCAGCCATACGTCGAAGAACGAAGAATCAACAATTCAAAGCGCAATACATCTCGAAATGGTCAAAGAGTGGATCGTGGGCAGAATCCTCGGGGACTCATGAGTAAGACTGGATTTGATAGGCATACAGGACCAGCAGAGGCACCTCGATTATCAGAGTACAATTTCAACATCGATGCCTCGGGTATCGTTTCAGCCATTGGAAAGATTTAGGACACCAGGTGGCCCATGCCTATACAAACTGACGCTTCTCAAAGGAATCCTAACCTAATGTATATATATCACGGTACACATGGACATAGGACCGAGGACTGCAGGAAGTTAAGAGAAGAGGTAGGTCGATTATTCAACGAGGGTCACCTTCGAGAGTTTCTCAGTGACAAAGCAAAAAACCACTTCAGGGAAGAGACGCCAATAGAAAGAATGAGCAAGAAGAGCCTCAACATGTTATCCACATGATCATTGGTGGATTCGACATCCCACAGGGACCTGTTTTCAAATGCACCAAAGTGTCAATTACAAGGGAAAAGGGGACTCGAGACTACATGACCGAAGGCACCCTTACATTCAACAACAAAGATACAGAAGGCCTCTCTCAGCCGCACAATGACGCCCTGGTAATTTCTATTTTGTTAAATAAAATTCAAGTTAAACGTGTTCTTGTAGATCCAGGTAGCTCGGAGAATATAATCAGGTCGAGGGTCGTAGAGCAGCTCGGTCTACTAGATCAAATTGTACCTGCATCTCGAGTCCTAAACGGCTTCAACATGGCCAGCAAAAAAACAAAGGGGAGATAATCCTACCAGTGAATGTAGTCGGGACCATACATGACACCAAATTTCATGTCATCGAAGGTGACATGAGGTACAATGCGTTGCTTGGAAGGCCGTGGATCCATATCATGAGGACAGTACCATCGACCCTTCACCAAATGATGAAGTTTCCGACAAAAGATGGTGTGAAGACAGTGCACGGAGAACAACACGCATCAAAGGAGATGTTTGCAATTCATGATTTGACACCAGCACCAGCACCAGCACCAGCACCCTCGACCTCGGGAGATCAAACATCAAAGACAAGCAGGTGGCTAAAGAGCAATCATAGTCCACAGCCTCGATCGAATCCGAGGAATAGGTAGCCTAGGACGAAGAAGAGGATTTCCTTACCCCTCGAGCTTTCGTCGCTCCCGAGGAATCAGATGCAACAATGTCCACGGTCGAGGAACTAGAGCAGGTGATATTGATCGAGCATCTACCAGAACAGAAGGTATACCTGGGAACAGGATTAAACCCCGAACTCAGGAAAAAACTCATTCAATTTCTTATCGATAACATGGATTATTTTTCTTGGTCCCACCTAGACATGACAGGGATCCCACCAGAGATAACTACCCATCGGCTGAGTCTCAACCCCTGGTTCAAACCAATAAAGCAAAAGAGTAGGCTCCAGTCCGAGGTGAAGCATGCATTCATAAAGGACGAGGTAACTAAACTTCTCAAAATAGGGTTCATTAGGGAAGTAAAATATCCCGAGTGGTTAGTCAATGCGGTCATAGTCCCTAAAAAGGAAACAAACTTAGAATGTGCATAGATTACAAAGATTTGAACAAGGCCAAAGACTATTTTCCACTGCCTAACATCGATCGTATGATCGACGCCGGCCGACCACGAGATCCTTACTTTTCTCGATGCCTACTCCGGGTACAATATGAACCCGGAGGACCAGGAAAAGACTTCATTTATGACTAAATATGGAACATATTGTTACAATGTAATGCTCTTCGGGCTAAAAAATGCAGGATCTACATACCAACGCCTAGTTAATAAGATGTTCGAACAACAGATAGGAAAATCTATGAAAGTTTACATTGAGACATGCTAGTTAAGTCCCTGCGCGCAGAGGACCATTTGACTCATTTGCAGGCAACGTTCGATATTTTGAGAAAATACAACTTGAAACTCAACCCCGAGAAATGCTCTTTCGGAGTTGGCTCGGGAAAGTTCCTGGGATTCATGGTGTCAAATAGGGGGATCGAAATCAACCCCGACAAAATTAAAGCCATCGAAGAGATCAGCGTAGTGGACAATGTAAAAGACGTACAACGGCTGAACAGACGGATAACCGCTTTAGGCCAATTTATCTCAAGGTCATCGGATCGGAGCCACGGGTTATTCTCCTTACTAAAAAAGAAGAATGATTTTGCATGGACCTCGGAATGTCAGCAAGCTTTGGAGGAGTTAAAGCGGTACCTTTCATCCCACCTCTGATTCACACCCCCGAAGGCGGACGAATCCCACCTCTGGAGGAGTTAAAGAGGATTTTATCAATGCCATATCACCCGAGCGCAAACGGCCAGGCTGAGTCCACAAACAAAACTATTATCCAAAACTTCAAGAAGAGGTTGAATGATGCTAAGGGAAAATGGAGAGAAGTGTTGCACGAGGTACTGTGGGCATATCGAACGACGTCAAAACCCAGCACGGGAGCAACTCCGTTCTCTTTGGTGTATGGTTCCAAAGCATTGATTCCAGTCGAGGTCGGGGAACCTAGCGTCAGGTTTCGGCACGCAACCGAGGAATCGAAACACGAGGCTATGAACACTAGCCTCGAACTATTAGATGAAAAAATTGAAGTTGCGCTTGTTCGGATGGCTGCTCAAAAGAAAATGATCAAGAGGTATTATAACATGAGGGCCAACCTTCGCCACTTCGGAGTCGGGGACTTAGTTCTAAGGAAAGTCATCCTCAATACTCGAGACCCAAATGAAGGGAAACTAGGCCCAAATTAGGAAGGACCATATCGAGTCATCAGAGTCGTTGGAAAGGGATCTTACAAACTTAGCACGATGGAAGGCGAACAATTTCCAAACAATTGGAATGTATCACTGCTCAAACGATATTATTGCTAAGGTATGATCTCCTCCTTTTTCCATTTGTATTCAAGATTAACTCATTGCAGGTGTTCGATCGAAGACGTCGAGACACCCTTCAACCCGAAGACCTTAGATTTTAAAGCATGCGTTGCACTCTTTTTTCCTTAGATCAGGTTTTATCCCAAATGGGTTTTTCCAGAAAGGTTTTTAATGAGGCAACGACTATATTATACCTAAGGGGAATTCAACAGTATCCAAGGCTTCTTTTCAATCAACCTCGAATACTGGGGGGACATCACCCTCGGGCACTAACATTTTGAGGAAACTACTTCACACCTAAGAGGGTCTCGATAGGAAAACTTTGTAATGGGCCAAACGGTCAAAGGAACCGTTTCCATATAGAATAACCGAGCCCCAACGACAAAACATGTACGCATGTATGAGTTATTTAAAGAAGCACCCTTTTTATTATACACTTTGTGTCTGAAGAAATTTGCTACTCCATACTTATGATTCTATATGAGAAAAGGCTCAAGAGCCGAAACACAAGTAAATCTCGACTTTTCGGGGACTATCATCAATAGTCAACATGTTCGAATTATGAAAACTCGAACTCGTAAGACCTCAAAGAGGCATCCCTCGACGTAAAGGCCAAGGCCATCACACTCGGGGACTAACATTTCGAACAAGCTCAAAATATTATCCATATTAAAGACTACGGTCATATGAAAAGGCCACGACCGAAATAATGCGTCTTAGATACGTGCGACTTCCGCCATAAACTAAGGCCTTAAAATACTTTAAAAAATCGGCTAAATAAAGCAAAACAAGGGCTTCGATAAAATCAGCCCCCAAATAATTTAAAGGCTTCGGTAACATCAGCCTTCGAGATTTAAATCACCTCAACACAAACGAGCTAGAAAAATATAGGTTCCGATCGTCGAACCCTCGAAAAACCCAATGGGTATAAAAAATATATGCTAAGGCATGAGAAATTTTTACTAAGTTTTTAGCCAAAAAAGGAAAAATTATAGTCGTTTTTTAAGAGCTTAAGGGCCGACACACTAAGGGTAGGGGTGTTCATGGTTCGGTTTGAATCGGTTTTTCCCTAAAAATAAACCAAACCAAGTAAGTCGGTTTTTCAAATATTAGAACCAAACCAAACCAATTAAATCGGTTTTTTCTCGATTCGGTTTATGTCGGTTTTTTGATTTTTTCGGTTATTTGTCGGTTTTTTCTTAAATTACATACACTACCAAACACATATTCCGGAGACCACATTTTCAACGTAACACTATCAAATCAATTTCCCTTTGAGAAATCTATTATTTATTAAAATATATTGATGATAATTGAATCAAATAGTGATGAATAATTTAAGGACTCAATTAAAAATATTTTTTTTAACATGAAATAGAGTCTTACACTTAACAAAAGAATACTACCAATCAAACTAGAATATAAAGGTAAAGAACTGTCTTAAAAGTGCAAACGATTAACATTCACCATAAAAATTTTAAAAATTTGTATAAAAATATACATATATATAGGTGTAATAATAAATTTGAAATAGTTATTCCTATAGTCGGTTTGGTTTGGTTATTTTTTGATTAAAACCAAAACCAAACCAAATTTGATCGTTTTTTAAAATTCAAAATCAAAACCAAACCAAATAAAAAAGTATCGATTTTTTTGGTCGGTTTAGTTTGGTTTTCGGTTTGGTTCGATTTTTCGGATTTTTATGAACACCCCTAACTAAGGGTTCGAGATTTCATCCCATCCGAACCCAAGGGTTCAGTCACCCCGAGCCCAAACAAACATTTTTGACTATGGCTCAAAGACTTGTCACCATTTAACGCTAAAGGCATATACCTCGAAGGTTCGAACCTGGTCGCGTCAAAGAAACCATTCAAGGAGAAATCTCGAATACACCATTCGAAGAATGAAATCATTACAAAAAATGTAAAGCAAGAAAAATTGAGAAAGAATTCAAGGAAACTTCTTCTTTTATATATACATTCAAGAAGAGGCATGTACAAGAGTTCAACAAAAACAAAATACAAAAAGGAAGTTCCCATCTACACCAAGGGAGAATCAAAATACAAAAAGGAAGTTCCCATCTACACCAAGGGAGAATCCCTTCCCCCTTGGGGGAAGCTTCTCCTCCTGGAACTTCTTCTCCCTCGGGGGCGGTTTCTTCATCAGGAGTTGTCACATCTCTTTTTTGCCACACAACCTCCTGTACGAGGTTGAGTTAGAAGAGTTTTTCCAATTAAAGTGACGTTTTGAAAAGAGGTTATTTATTATTTAGAGTCGCCACTCGGAATTGAGTTTTGGTGTTCTAAGTCACCTTTTATTGAATCCCCTATCAAAAGAAAGATTTGACTCCTAATTCATGATCTACGAAAATAGAAGACTGAGTAAAGAATTCTGTTGACCAAGGGGAAGGTGTAAGGCACCCCTCGAGTCCCGTGGTTCTAGCATGGTCGCTTTATCGACTGATGTAAGGCTTAAATCAATTTTAGTTATTCTCGTATTTTAGTGATTATGGCTTATTTATTATCGCTTAATTAATTATTCTATATATTATTTTTATTTTTGTGTGTTCACCTAGGTGCGGTATGCACACAAGGCATTCTTCTTTAAAGGCGTCGAAACGCGGAATGCACACATGATACTTTTATTATTAAGCATATCAATCCAAGGTTCGGGTATGAACACATAGGCTTATATTTAAAATGCGTCTAAAACTTTTCTAGTGTATTAATGATTTGTTTATATCCTAAGATTGAGTTTATTTTGAGACCATGATTTATGGAAGTCAATTTTGGATGAAGTGTAAAATTTAATCAAGGAGCATTAGCCAGATCACTAATCTATCTAAGTTGTTGGAAGCATTTGATAATTATGAAGTATTAATTATTAAACAAATTGTGCCATAATCTAAAACTAGTAATTATCTAAACTGTTAAACGATGATGTAAAATAATGAAATAAAACCATAGGATCATTACACATTCCAACTTCGTCATTAAAATAGCACAGTTAACAAATTACACTTATGACTAATTACTAGCAGATTTAAACCAAGAAACTACTATAATGGAAAAGTCAGTAAAAAAATTCTCATGAACAAATATATATATTTTAAAAAAAAATCATCATCACTTCGTTGCATGAAGGCATGAGGCTTTCGTTACTGCTAATATATATTGGCAAACTAATTGAATTAGAAAGAGGATTTATACATTTATTCAGAACATGCTTTCCATTATGAGAGAAAATATATACATTTCGAACAATTAATATTGAGTACATATAAATACATAGGTCCATTTCAAAGTTCAAAAGTAAGCAAAAAAATTAATACTTTGTTAATAATTTCATACTGAAATACTTTATTATTATTTTTAGGAAATAATTTTAGAAAACTGTAAGTGTGCTTTGAGGCTCAATATATTTATATAGTCAATATTCTATAATGTTTGACATTGAAAGCAAGTGATATTGGCATAGTCTATAGGGACAATTATATGTATCAAATGGTTAAGGAAGAGTAACTTTATGATTGCAAGAAAATAAAATGAAAGAAAAATCAAATAGGTATCTAAAACATATGAAAAGGAATATATGAATAATACCCTGCAAAGTTGGAATTTCAAAAAAAATCTTCAATTATGTTCAAAGATGGTAGCTTTTCTTCTTTTCTCCAAATCTCGTTCTTCTTTTCCTAACCAGTTTTCCTTTTCCAAAATCTTCCCTATTTTTTTGTTCTCTCTTTTTCCTTCCGTCAGTTCCTCCTTTTCTCTGCGTGTGTGTCCATTTTTTTAAAGAATCTTAGTAGTTTTGTTTTGGTTTGAGGAGTGGGGGAAGTCCTAAGGGAGTTGGGTAGATTTTGGGAGTTTAGCCAAAATGAGAAACTTAGGAGATTGGATTGTTAGCTAATTTAAAAAAATAATTAGATTTTTTGACTCGTAACGTTAGCTTCAGGAAAAAAAAAAATTATTTTGTTTTGTAGAAGATAAATAAAATTAAAGAGATAATAAGAAAATAATTATTCAATTCTCTCGGCGCATGTTAAGTGTGAAGTGCTAAACTGCGCTCGTCGGAAATGGGGAGGGCTAGAGGTCGGCCATCGAAAACAACCAAGATAATGATTGAGGATGAAAGCAAATCTGCAGAAGGAAGGAAAACTGAAGGAATTCGCATAGCAACACCGACAAATATAATAATAGCTGGTACGAACACTGTTTCATTGGCAAAGGCAGGATCAAGTGGGAACAATTTCAGTGATAATAGGAGGAGATTGAATGAGGAAGCAGCTGGAGCTAAAGGAAAGGAACATGCAACAATTAACTCAGAATTTTGGCCAAATTTACCTCCTCGAAGTGAAGGAACTAAGACTCCAGCGACTATAAGAACAGATCTGGTTCACATGCAAGTAATGCAAAGTGCAAAGGATGTGGAACAAATGCAGAGTCAGGAAATAGATCTACAACAACAACAAACTCAAGGCGAAAAGATGAATGAACCAATAACCATAATGGAGGAGCACAAAGGAAATTGCAATTGGAACCAGTGAAAACAAATGGGAAAACATGGGCAAAGTTATTTGAAGAAAACAAAATGGCAACAAGAGGTATGGATCTGAACTTTGTACCATCATCAATAATTGAAGGAGAATTGGTTGTAGAACTAGAGATCGAAGACATAGACTGTGAAATTTAGAAGTGGAAGAATGCAATAGTAGCATATGTTATTGGAGGAGATCCTACAATAGGAGCTATGGAGAGATTCATAGAAGCTCAAGGAAAATTTTCAATGAACCAAAAGTATTTTACCATAATGCTGGATATTTTGTAATCAATTTTGCAAACTTGGAAGAGATAAATCAAGTGATGTATTCAGGGCCTCATATGTTAAACAATAGGCCAGTAATAATTAAAGCATGGACAACAGACTTTGATTTTGAAGCTGAAGATTTGAAGACAATACCAATTTGGGTTAAGTTGCCAAACTTGCCACTGGTATGCTGGAGTGCAAATGCTTTAAGCAAGATTGAAAGTGGATTGGGTCAACCTATATATGCTGATGCTTGTACAACAAATGCAAGCAGGATCTCATATGCCCGTATACTTGTTGAGATTGATATGACAAAGAAGTTGCCAAATACGATAAAGATAAGGGATCCTAAAGGGAGAGTGATTGAACAAGAAGTATGGTATGATTGAAGACCAATATATTGTCCAAAATGTATGCAAATTGGACACAATTGCCAAAAGCAAACGCAAACAATGGAAAAAAGGGCAGGACAACAGCAACAGGGTGCAAATAGGAAACAAAAAGCAGAATGGAAGCCAACAAATGGAGTTAACAATACACATAATGGAGTACAGAAGGAAGGGGAAGAGAATAATGCAGAACAACAGAATGCAGAGAAATAAATGACAGAAGGAGAAGCAACATGGCAACAAGCGAAAAATAAATCAGCAAAAAAGGGCAGGAAGTGGTGAGCCCTGAGCAGCAGATTACTGTGGTGAATTATTTCAACACATTAATGGATGGAAGACAAGAGCAAATAACAAAGGGGACAGTATGCAGTTCAAGTGGAGGAGGTGGAACAGAGGTGATAGAAGGAAATCTTCCAGTCAATCAATATGATAGTAGCATAGAATGTTAGGGGTTTAAATAAAGTGTTTAAGCACAGTGAGTTGAAGGTGTTCCTAAAGGAGAATAAGGTAAAGATGATAGCAATTAGTGAACATAGAGTTCAGGATACAAAGGCTGCTCAAATTATAAATAAAATAATGCCGGGATGGAGTTGGTGTCATAATGTTACAAGCTCATGTAAAGGCAGATTATGGGTGTTATGGAATCCAATGTTCATCAATTTCATGGGCATGGAGAGTACTGATCAGATTATACATGGGAGAGTTCAAATGATGCAAAGCAATAAGGAATTCCAATTTACTGCAGTATATGGTTTACATACAGTACAAACCAGGAAAAGTATGTGGAGTTCAATCAGGAATATAGAGAAGCAAGTAAGAGGGGCCTGGTTGATCATGGGGGATTTCAATGCAATTTTGGGGGGAGAAGACCGAATAAATGGTAGAGAAGTGAAGGATTATGAAACAGCAGATTTTAGAGAACCATTGGAAGAATGTAACCTAACAGAATTACTTATTGTTGGGAAATCATTCACATGGACAAACATACATGTTTTTAGCAGAATTGACAGAGTGATTGTAAATGATGATACATGAATAAATACTATGCCCCCAATACAAGCACAAGTTATGGAACCTCGGTTCTCAGATCATTCTCCAATAAGCATAGAGGTTGAAGGATACTGTGATGGTAAGAAGAAGCCTTTTAAGTTCTATAACTGTATGGTGGATCATCCTGATTTTGAAAAGTTAATAAAAGAAAACTGGAAACTAAATGGAAGAAGTATGATATCTGTATGGCAAAGCTTGAAGAATGTGAAGAAGGCTTTGAAGAGGTTAAATAGAGATGAGTTCATGAATGTATCAGAAAAAATAAAGAGGAGCAGAGAACAATTAAAATAGATACAGAAGAAAATGACTCAAGCAACACAGACTAGTAGACTGTTTGATGAAGAGAAGGAAGCACTGATGCAACTGGAAAAGTGGAGCTTGATAGAAGAATCAATATACAAACAGAAATCTAGAGTACAATGGCTGAAAATAGGAGACACAAACAATGCATATTTCTTTACAACTATGAAGGGGGAAAAAATACATAATCAGATAACAAAACTGGTAGATTGTAATGGGAATGTACTGACAAAGCCTAAATGTATTGAAGAGGAAATAACTGGGTTCTATAAAAAATTGCTAGGGACTGTTGCAAACAAAGTACCTACAATTCATCCTGGATGGATTGAAAATGGATCAGTACTTACAAGAGCACATCAATTGATGCTTGTACAACCTTTTACTAAAGAAGAGGTATTATAAGCTTTGAAGGGGATAGGTGATATGAAAACACCATGTGGAGATGGTTTCAATGCATACTTCTTCAAAAAAATATGGCACATTACTGGAGAGGAGATAACTGGAGCTGTCCTAGATTTCTTCAAGACTGGGAGAATGTATAAGGCAACCAACAATACATCAGTCACTCTAATTCCTAAGGTAAAGAATCCTGCTTCTGTCAAAGAATTTAGGCCAATCTCATGCTGCACCACAGTATACAAAATTATCTCCAAGATGCTAACATATAGGATGACACAAGTGATGAATATATTGATAGATGAAAGCCAATCAACTTTTATACCTGGCAGAGTTATAACTGACAACATCCTACTTAGTCATGAGCTAGTGAAGGGCTACGGTAGAAAAGGGATTTCACCACGATGTATGCTAAAGATTGATATGCAAAAATCATACGACTCTATAGAATGGAGTTTTATAGAGCAAGTGCTTACAGGTTTATGTTTCCCTAAACAGTTTGTGGAATGGATCATGGAGTGCATAAGGACAGTTTCTTGCTCAATAACTATTAATGGGAGTCCTACTACTCCTTTTGTAGCCAAAAGAGGAGTGAGACAGGGGGATCTAATGTCCCCCCTGCTCTTTGTGTTAGCAATGGAGTATTTCACAAGGATATTGAAGAATCTAAGAGAGCAACCAAACTTTAACTTTCATCCTAGATGTGAAAAGATGCAGATTATCCAGCTCAGTTTTGCAGACGACTTACTCTTGTTTTGTAGAGAGGATGTAGTTTCTGTACAAATGCTGTGGGAATGCTTTCAAAAAAATTCACAAGCATCTGGCTTAGTTGCAAACAAGAGAAAAAGCTGTATGTACTTTGGGGGGGTAACAGAAGCAGGTAAGCAAGAAATCATGCAGACAATTGGGTTTACAGAAGGTGAACTACCATTTAGATATTTGGGTGTGCCACTGTGTCACGACCCGTTTTCGGGTTGTGATGGCGCCTGTCGTGGAACCAGGCTAGCCAACCGTTACAACAATACTCAATTCATTTACTAGAGAAAATTTACTCATCATTGGCTCAATTCATAGAAATACTAACATTTTTAATCATTTAAAACCGTCTAATAAAATAAATGAGCTCCAACAATCACCCTATGATCTGGAGTCACGCAGTCATGAGCTACTAACATCAGTACAACTGAGAATAATAAAACTGAAG
>ML253609.1:0-11211 GCA_005239495.1 Nicotiana undulata | reverse complement strand
TTCTTTCAGACTTTGTATTTAGCACTCAGTTAGTTAGTTCGTGAGGTTGTGACACCCCGATTTTGGGATATTTGCGATGTTGTTACCTTTATCATTTCATTATTCATTTTTTGGAATATTATTACTTTTCTGCTGTAAAATTTTTTGAAGTGATTTGGAAATGTTCGGTAAAGGCTGAAAGTTAAGGGAATTAAGATATTCCAGTAGAGGTTGGAAGGTTAATTGGCTTTATTACTGTTACGTTGTTTTATATATGTCAAAGTGTTGTGTACGTTGGCTTGTCTAGCGGGTTCAACGTTAGACGCAGTCACGGTCTGAAAGGTGGGATTTCGGGTCATGACATATATACTCAATTACCATTTATGTACATTTTAAGGGAATTAGTGATATTAATTAGTGTCCTAAGATAATTGTACATGTATATTCTCACTCCCCCCATATTTCTCTCTCCACATTCCACCCCCCTCACCCACGTATCTTGCACTCACCCACGATTTTCTCTTCACAAAACTCAGAAATCATACATTAACGCCTATTTCATCTCTTCTTCAAAAACCATACAAAATTTTTACTCTCTTCTTAAAAAAATAACCTCCATTAACGTCTTTGCTTAACTTGATTTTCAATGAAGAAGAAAATATCTTCAAAGAATAGCCCTAAAAAAGACAAAGGAGCAGATATTCCTTCATTCGATTTGGGTGTTTTCTCAGCAAATTCACCCAAAAAGCCTTCAAAATCAGCTCATGCAAAAGAAGAGAACAAGTCCAAGCTTTCCCCTCCTGATGCTAGGGCAAATGTGATGACCCAATGGGTAATTTTATGAAGTTAGACTCCGTTCTAGACTTAGTAGACCTAAAAGGTTAATTTTAAATACCTTGATTTGCATGCGCAGTCCGAGCGTGAAACCGGAAAGCTTTTATGTGAAAATATAAGAAATAATAATTTTTAGAATTAAAAATTTGGTTTTAGTTGACTTGAGTCAACATTTTGAATAAACGGACTCGGATCTGTGTTTCGACGATCCCGGGAGGTCCACAGGAAAATATGGGACTTGGGCGTATGCCAGGAATTGAATTCCGAGGTCCCATGCCTTAGAAATCAATTTTTGAAAGAAATTATTTTGCTGAATTATTAATGAAATAAAGAAATGAATTAACGCTTGAAACAATTGGCATCGGGCCCGTATTTTGATTTCAGAGCTTGATACAGGTTTGTTATGATATTTAAGCCTTGTCTGCGAAATTTGGCAAAAATCGGAATTTATTTGGCGTGATTCGGATGTCCGGTTGATAAATAGTGAACTTTAAGTTTTCTTGAGAAAAATAATGAGTTTTGAGGTTTAATTCATAGTTTTACAAGTTATTTTCATGATTTGATCGCACGAACAAGTCCGCATGATGCTTTTAGACTTGCGTGCATGTTTGGTTTAAAGCCCCGAGGGCTCGGGTGAGTTTCAAATAGGTTTGGGTTGTGTTGCGCTCGTTCTTTCTTGTGCTTCGACGTCGTTTCTTCAAGCATAAATGATATCATATTGAACAATTGAGCTCAGATTTCTGTTTTAAATGAAGTACTAGATCCGTATCGTATTTACGGACTCGTAATAAAAAGAATCATCGAATTTGGACATCGTATGAGGATTTTATGGGCATTTTACTAAGGTTGCCAGATTTTTCAGGTTAATTACGGAATTGTAGCTGACTGTGTATTAAAAATCTGCACTATTTGAAAATATTAAAACCTATATATCTCCTTCATTATAAGGTCAAATTGAGTGATTCAAAAGCCTATCTGTGAAGTTTCATGAGAATCGGAATTGATTTGACATGATTTGAACGTCCGGTTGAAAAGTTAGAAAATTTGAGTGTTCTTGAGAAAATTATGAGTTTTGAGGTTAAATTCGTAGTTTTTTATGTTAATTTGATGATTTCATCGCACGAGCAAGTCCGTATGATATTTTTAGACTTGCGTTCATGTTTGAATTGGAGTCCTGTGACTTGGGTGAGTTTCAGATAAGTTTAGGCTATGTTGTGCTTGTTTTTGATGCTTCATCGTCGTTTCTTCAAGCATAAATGATACCAAATTAAGCAACTGGCCCCAAATTTAGTTTTTATTGAACCATTAGATCCGTATCGTAATTACGGAACCATAGAAAAAAAAATCATCGAATTTGGACATCGTATGAGGAAGTTATGCTCATTTCCGTGTCGAGAAAACAATGTTGGTTTTCTGGTGTGCCCAGTTCACAAATGCGACTTTTTCCCAGCCTTCTCTTGTTCGCAATTGCGAAGTGTTTCTTCGCTTTTGCGAGGGTTGCAAATGCGACATCTGCAACCTGTTAAGTAAGATTTTTGACGGTATTTTCACCAATCTTTCAATTTTCTCAAACCCTAAACCTCCATAGGCGTTTTTCCAAAGACCCAAACTTCTCCAAATAATTGGTAAGTGATATCTAATTGGTTTCTTTCAATTCCTAACAACTTTTAACAAGATTACAACAAAAAATCTAGAGTTTTCATGGAAAAAATTTGGGTTTTTGGGTAGAACTTAGAAATTTCAAATTTTGGGGAATTGGACCTCGAATTGAGGTTGGATTCCAATGCCAATTGTATATCCGGGCTCAGATTAGATTGGATAAACAGATTTTGGTCCGAACCTCGAGGTTAGACCAAGCGGGTTCGGGGTCGATTTTCGAATTTGAATAGGAACACTTAGAAGACCATTGTTTTTCAATAAAAATGATTCCTTTAGGCTATGATTGATAACATTGGACGAATTGAATTTAGATTTGTCACGACTCCAAATCCTAACAGGCCGTGATGGCGCCTATCGTGGAACTAGGCTAGCCAACCATCACATTACTACGCTTTTGTTCAATTATAACAGTTCACAATTAAATAATAAGCATGCAACCATAGCATCGATTAATATAATTAAGTCTTAACGTCCCAATAATAGTCTAACCAACCTCCCAAAAACTGGAGTCAATAGTCATGAGCATCTATAAATAAATAAATCTAACTTTGCTAAAACTATAATATATGTCTCTGAATCAAAAACTAAAGATAAATAGGGAAAGGAAATGGAGAAGTTGTGGACGCTGGATAGCTACCTCGAAAACCCGTGAAATGCTGCTATCGAACCTGCGTCAGCTACTGCTGCGAGCTAGTACCTGGATCTGTGCGCAGAGGCACATGGATTCTCAGGAAACCTCACAATCACTCTACCCATCAGGCATCCTCACAATCACTCTGCGCATCAGACATCCTCACCATCACTCATCATAAGCCCCGCGGGCATCACTCAATCGGTACCGACGCTCACTGGGGGTGTGTTACAGACTCCGGAGGGGCTCCTACAACCCAAGCGCTATAATAAGCCACAACATGGCATAAATCACACACAATATAGGCCCGCATCCTTACTCATATCATATCATCCTCACAATATAGGCCAGCAGCCTCACTCATATCATAACATCCTCACAATATAGGCCAGCAGCCTCACTCTGTCACACACTCTCAATTTGCCCTTCAGGCCATAATATGCCGGGTTCTCGACCCAAAAACAGTGTTTCATTTTCAAGAAGTAGTATCAAAATACTCTGAGTGTCAAAACAATTTCAAAGACCGAGTCAAAAATCATAACATATCAGTGAGGAAAATAGTAAAAACATCCCCCAAGGGGTAAACAGATCGGCACTAGGCCCCAAACATGTCTTACAGCCCAAAACATATCATAATATGTAAATACTAATTAAGCATAAGCTTAGAAATCAGTTTCGCAACTCAATAGTTTCCTAAATAGGGAATATATCTCCAAAGTTTCAACCTTTGCATTTCAAAACCCGTGAAGGGTGCATAGTCCGGGGTTTCATACCCTCAGGATAGAATTTAAAGACATTACTTACCTCAAAACTAGCCCGGAACTATTCCACAACACGCTTGCCTCTCGAATCAACCTCTGAAGGCTCCAAATCTACCAAGTTCAGATTTTTATCATCAATATGTGCTCAAGAAATAAATTCCAATTGAAAAATATCGAATTTAGCTCAAATATCCGAATTCGGTCAAAATCTGACCCCCGAGCCTGCGTCCCGAAACTCAAAAAATTTTATACAAAAGTGTTCTTCGTTCTCTCACGAGTCCGTACATATAAAGAACACCAAAATTGGGGTTCGTTTGAACCCTCAAATCGACCCCTAAAGGTCTCATAATCTCAAGCCCTAAAACCCAATTGTTCTACTTTTTTCCATGAATTTACACTGATTTTATGTTCTATAATCATCCATAATCGATTTTTAATGACTAGAACACTTACCTCAATGAAGAACAAGGATTTCCCTCTTCAAAATCGCCCCCAAGAGCTCCTTTACGTACAACAATGGTGTAAAAATAAGGTTTAAGTCGCGGAGGGTTTAATTATTTAACTGCCCAGGTATTTCCGCACCTGCGACTCACCCGACCGCACCTGCGAGACCGCACCTGCGGTTCTCAACCGCACCTGTGATCTCTCCGCACCTGCGATCTCTCCGCACCTGCGACTTACTGCCCGCACCTGCGAGCCCGCACCTGCGGTCAAACTTCCCCAGGTCTGGTTACACCAGCACCAGCAGCTGAAGTTGCATGTTTCAAGTCCCAAACTTCCCGTTAACCATCTGAATCAATCCCGAGCCCCCTCGGGACCCCAACCAAACTTACCAACATATCCCATAACATCATTCAAACTTAGTTTCACTCTCGAAACACCAAAACTAACATCAAAACACCAAATTTACATCGGATTCAAGCCTAAGAACTTTGATATTTCTAAAATCCACAAACGATGCCGAAACTATTCAAAACAACTCCGATTGACCTGAAATTTTGCAGACAAGTCCAAAATAACAGTACGAACCTGTTCCAACTGTCAGAATTCCATTCCGACCCCGATTGCCTATTTTCCATTGCCGACTGGAATCGCCAAAAACTAACTTTCACCAATTCAAGCCTAATTCTACACCGGACATCACAAAAATATTCTGAACACACTCCTAAGTCCCAAATCACCTAAGGAAGCTATCCGAGCCATAAAATTCACATTCCGAGGTCGTTTACCAATAAGTCAACTCTCAGCTGACATTTCCCATTTTAAGGCTATTTTTAAAGACTAATTGACTGAACTCTCACTACAACCATTTGATTTCAAGCCTATCAACTCTAATACATCAAATACAGTATAACCAATCTATAACAAGGCAATAACAACAATAATAATGCAAATTCTACGGAACGACCGACTGGGTCGTTACATTCTCCCCCACTTAAACACACGTTCGTCCTCGAACGTTTCTAGAGTTGTTCCACACACCACCAAATTGCTGTGTAACCTACCATGCACATATTCAGAGGTGATCCCACGTCACTCTACCCCATATAGGTCTAATAACACAACATAACTGAAATTTCATTATCAAATCCTGACCCGTAAACCTTAAAACCGAGTTTCCACTTCCGAAATAATTTACAAGTTCCAATCCTCACAACTATAAACTGAATAAGTATGAGCACACTGTACAAGTCATATTAGTAACCCAAGATGAAATCACATAATATACCGCGTGGCTGAACCACTCATAGCGATAATTCCTAACCACAATAGTTGTTCAAAAAACTCAATACCGGTACATACCCTCTTATCAAACCATGCCTCGCTCTAACACTTTCATATACTGCCAATGATGAAAGGAAAACGCAGGAACTAGTAACCATTCGTCTGGTCATTATCAATACCACTATACCATCCAGAGCAATAACTTGTGCAACCCGTGCACTCAATAACAGCATCCCAAGAGCTCAATTCATAAAATAGAGAAGACTCACACGAGAGGACTATCCTGCCACTAAAACTTACCACACCGCATCATGCTAAAAAGCCTGGTACACATCATGAAACCATATTACACAAGCCCGACACCAAGAATCACCCTTCTACTTAACTCTGCTACAAAGCGTGATCCCATCCAACCGTTGGATCACATGAAATACTCCAAGCCACCCTGCTCAAAATCAATAACCATGCAAAATTCGACATCAATTACTCAAAGTGCATTGCCATAACCACGGGGAAATCAGACGATACCATGCCACCCGAACCAAAATTAACATAACCAACACGTCTCAATCCTGCAGCACCCAATTACTTACCTTACTCAAATCTAGTTAATAAGCCCCGATAGAACTACACTCTATGCACATATATAACCAACGATCACAACTCCTCGAAACATCGAAAGGTAACTCATAGATCACTCCAAAACACGAATAAGCTCAATGACAATCGAATGGTACATCCCTCAACAATAGAATTTCGGAGTCAACAATTCCGACTCAGTGCAGAACACACACCCATACTGGCCTACCAATAACTCTAAGTATTATTTCTCTCTGAAAGTTCATAATGGCCGAGTCATGGCATATACTAACACCTGACTAGCTTTGCTTGCATCCTCATAGTTTACAACCACAAAATAATCTGTTTATTAGACTCTTAGTCTCAAAGTCCATGAAGCGCACAAAGTTACCATATCTGATCCCAAATCCACCACTCGAATATATAACATGTCTCTAATTACTCAATCATTCCACGAGTGATACCCCCATAATTCCTCTGTGACACCAAGCAACTTTGAATATCAGCAATCGATCCAACAAGAGAGGACGTAACACCAATGAAGCACCCTTAACTCAAAAACATTGCCCCTTCTGAACGCGTGCCCTCATCTAGCCACCCAATTAGTATATCATCTACCTAGTCATCTGACACCGCCAGTGCTGACCTTCCTTCTTGAACTGAACTGTGACCTCACATATGCCAATCTCTGCTATACATAGAATACCACATACGCCATGCAATCCTATGGTAAATATGAGAGCTTCATGCTCCCTTCCTATCCACAAACAACTACGTACCCAACTAACCCAAAACTTTCCATTTGATCCCATCTAGAAGAAAATCACTATACATCACATGGCCCTCACGCCAGTAGAAATATACTTCTCTAACCGTGGTAGAAACCATCAAGAACTCCCGAATCACATTTGTACAACACCAAACCGCCAAGACTGAATCATTCTTACTCAACCAAACTACGCATGCCACCAAACTCCAAGAGAATTGCTAAGAAAAACCTGTAACAAATCATTACCCTATAAACACCCAAAGAACTAACCATATCCCTTATCATGCCGATCCGACCTACTACCAAGATGTCCTATTCATTCAAGTTCCTTTTGACGCACCTTCGAATTGATACTTCTTCTTGCCATAACACCGCAATTCTCAATCCCGACTCACCGTACAAAACCTGAGCATAAAATATACTGTTTAAGGCTCATAAGCCGCTGAATACTCCCTCAATTATCCCCAAATGCACCACATTAGAAATACTTACCCTGAAGAGACTTCCTGTGAATTTAAAGTCATTACCTTCACTTTTCTGATGCTGATGGATAGAATCCTTGATAATGCAAATACACCACAAGCCTTGACACATTCTCTGTAAATCTCAGTTCTAGCCCTTCTCACACCTTGAAGACTTCAAATCGTTACATATAACCTTGAACCATCCAAACCATTCTCGAGAGTCACCCACTCTGCGCAATTCTCCATTAAACTGATCAAGTAACAGAACGACCTGACCCCGCTTGAAATCCACATACTAGGAAAGTAATCCACACCTTTGAAGCAACAAGCACACTCATACATTGCACGTTCTACACTTATCAGTACAACTCCATCATTCAATGAATTCCACTATTCGTAAAGTACATTACAACTTATATCGAAGCAATTTCCATCACTCGATTCATTCCTAGACTCCACATCTACAGGTCATAACTGATTCACCAACATACCTCGAACCGAAACCTATACAACACATAATCGTGTAATTAACTTATCATTAACAGACTCCCCAACTTGGCTCAAAGCCAAGGATCAAGACACATAGTAACTCATAATGCACATACACTATCACAGTCACCATACTGTGGTGAGATTCAACTAAATCCTTCATAAGCTCATATAACCCCAACTATCTAATGTTTCAAATCATCTGCAAACCTAACATTCAGGACTATAGTAGTATACCAACTTCCACAAGCGAACTAAACTCAAATTACAACATACATCATTTACTGGTGGAAGAGAACCTACTACAGATCAACATAAGGACTACACACCTCAGGACAATCCGCAGGAGATACCCCTGCCTGCTTAGCCTCAAACTGATATCTCTCTATACACTTCCGAAGATCATAGCTATTACGCAATCCTTATACCTTTCTACATTAGAACACGACCACTGCCTGCCTTCGAGACATCCAATTAAGCGGTATAGGAACCTGAAGCTGATGGCAATACTTACACTAGGGATGTGGTCAAGGGATTCTTGATCTTCTGGAAGCTCTACACACACTCGTCTGACCACATGGATACCTTCACTGGACACCACGTGTCCCAAGAATACTACTAAACTGATCCAACAATTCACACTTGAAGAACTTCACACAAAGCTTCTCCTCCATATATCCTTGTAATACCATCATCAATTGCTGAGTATGCTATCCCTGTCTACGAGAGTACGGCAGGATGCCGTCAATAAATACAATAACAATGGAGTTATAACACGGCTGAATACACCGGCAATCAAATACATAGACGGTGATAGGGCATTGGTCAGCTCAAAAGACATCACATGAAATCAGATCATAACAGGAAAACCCACTTCACTCCACAACTAAACTACACGAGAGGTCCTTCAATACTCATAACTCGAAGCCATATTCTAACTCAATACAGAAATCAAATAATCAATGGTTCTTGCCACATCTCCCGCCAATTCATTTTGGTCACAATCAAAGAACTTGAATACATCTAACTATCCGATCACACTCACCGTGTAGTCATCTAGTCACAAAGTTCCATCAATAAGGACACAAACGGACATATAAGTTTCCCAACACATGTGCTCACCCAAATGAAATCTCAACACTCAAGCCACAGACAAAAATCCGGCCTCAAGTCCTTCCGGCTGGCCCATTATCAACATGCAAACAATAAAATCTCACCCATGGAAGTCACAAGCCGCCGACGCACAACTGATACCAAGCGCTCGCGTGCGCATTCGAATACATGAAAGGAATTCAAAGAGTTACGCTTTTGGCTGAATAACTGGATTCACACGATAATAATTCAAGAATGTGGAATGTTTCCTAAGGGTTCTGCAGCCTCTCAAAGATATGTACAGACGTCTCCGTACCGATCCGCAAGACTGTACTAAACCTGCTCATGACCGTTGAGTCCTATGTAACCTAGAGCTCTGATACTAACTTGTCACGACCCCAAATCCTAACAGGTCGTGATAGCGCCTATCGTGGAACTAGGCTAGCCAACCATCACATTACTACGCTTTTGTTCAATTATAACAGTTTACAATTAAATAATAAGCATGCAACCATAACATCGATTAATATAATTAAGTCTTAACGTCCCAATAATAGTCTAACCAACCTCCCAAGAACTGGAGTCAATAGTCATGAGCATATAAGAATAAATAAATCTATCTCTGCTAAAACTATAATATATGTCTCTGAATCAAATACTAAAGCTAAATAGGGAAGGGAAATAGAGAAGTTGTGGACGCTGGACAACTACCTCGAAATCCCGTGAAATGCTGCTATCGAACCTGCGTCAGCTACTGCTGCGAGCTAGTACCTAGATCTGTGCACAGAGGCACATGGAGCCTTTATGAGTACGCCAACTCAGTAGTAATGAAAATAAATCACAGTCTGAATAATATAAACACACAGAACAGGTACACAATTCCACCAACAAGTAAAACACCAAGTCACCATGTAGTATTCATCAAATAATAAGTTCGAAATCAGTTTCCAGAAATCCCTTGAAAACAAGTGCAATATCAGTATATCTCAATAAATTTTTTAGTAAAACCAGTTTTAAAACGAAATAAATCATAGTTTGAAAACTCAGTAAAAATATTCATAAACTACCCCTCGGGCCATAATCATTTCTCATCACAATATCTTTAGTATTAGCCCATCAGGCAACCTCACCATCATTCTTCCCATCAGGCAACCTCACCATCACTCTGCCCATCAGGCAACCTCACAATCACTCTGCCAATCAGGCAACCTCACAATCACTCTGCCCATCAGGCATCCTCACAATCACTCTACCCATCAGGCATCCTCACCATCACTCATCATAAGCCCCGCGGGCATCACTCAATCAGTAACGACGCTCATTGGGGGTGTGTTATAGACTCCGGAGGGGCTCCTAAAGCCCAAGCGCTATAATAAGCCACAACATGGCATAAATAACACACAATATAGGCCCGCGACCTTACTCATATCATAACATCCTCACAATATAGGACAGCAGCCTCACTCAGTCAGACACTATCAATTTTCCCTTCAGGCCATAAAATATCGAGTTCTCGACCCAAAAAGAGTGTTCCATTTTCAAGAAGTAGTATCAAAATACTCTGAGTGTCAAAACAATTTCACAGAAAAGACTGTGATGACCCAAAATGTCATCTTACGTAATTTAAGCTATATCTGTATTTCGAGGTTCCGAGAGCCTCCATTAGTCTAACCTCGATATGTGTGCGTNCTACAATCCATGGTATAAAGCAAGTAACTCAGAGTCAACACTCCCTTATGAGAGATGGTGTGATGACCCAAAAGGTCATCCTAAGTAATTCCAACTAAATATGTGTTCTGAGGCCCCGAAAGCCTACGTTAATATCACCTCGATATGCGTGTATAGCCCCGGCGTGTAGCCGGGAAGTCCTTAAGTTGAAATTTGATGAAAGTGGAATTTTATGATAATTAAATGAATAAAGTTGACTTTGGTGAACATTTTTGGTAAACAGACCCGGACCTGTAGGAAAATATGGGACTTGGGCATATGCCCGGAATCAAATTCCGAGGTCCCAAGCCCGAGAAATGAATTTTTAAAGAAAATTGTTTTCTGAAAATAATAAAGGATTTTGAAAATGAATAATTATGTGAAAACCGTGTTACCGGGCCCGTATTATGGTTCCGGATCCCGGAACAGGTTTATTATATGTTATGTGACTTATCTGGAAAATTTGGTGTAAAACGGACTTAAAATGACGTGATTCGGATTAAAAATGGGAAATTTAGAAGT
>ML253608.1:0-14399 GCA_005239495.1 Nicotiana undulata | reverse complement strand
ACAAAATACCTGGGCACCAGCAAATGAAAAACCAGCAGCTTTTTAACATGTTCAAAACCTCTCGTGGTCTATCCGAAACTCACCCGAGCCCTCGGGGCTCTAAATAAATCATGCATGCAAGTCTAAAAATATCATACGGACTTTCTCGTGCGATAAAATCATGAAAATAACATGTAAATCTATGAATTAAACCTCAAAACTCATCATTTTCAACAAAAACTCTTAAAGTTCGTAATTTCTCAACCGGATGTCCGAATCACATCAAACGAACTCCGTTTTTCACCAAGTTTCACAGTTAATCTTTAAATATCATAACAAATCTGTACCGGGCTCCGGAACCAAAATACGGGCCCGATACCAATGATTTTACTTATTTCCATTATTTCTTTTTGTTCTGGAACAGTGATGTATTCATTTTGTACAACCACTCATAGAAAGGCTTATGACTTGTACTACCTGTTTTAGGAATTTAATTGTTTAGAGATTTCTATTTCGGAATTGTTCGAAGTTAGTAAATATTGTCGTTATTTCTGTTAAAGTTAGGCTTACCTAGTCTTAGAGACTATATGCCATTACGACTCCTTCAGAGGGATTTTGGGTCGTGAAAGATAGCGAATATCAACCCCGAACGCCCATCAAGTCTCAAATTTTAGCGGTCTTCGTGGATGATTTCACGCCAACCCTCATACCCGAAGTTGAAGAGGACATATTGTTAAAATCGGTACATCACCGTGGGTATGGACCATTTTCACAGACGGCGCTTCGAATGTGAAGGGGTCTGGGCTAGGCATCGTTTTGAAGTCGCCCATGGGTAGCACTATTAAGCAATCTATCAAAACTTCTAAGTTGACTAACAATGAGGCCGACTAACAATGAGGCCGAGATAGTTGATATGCTATTAGCTCGTGTGGCGCTCCTACTCGCCCCTTGAGCGGGTTTGTCGAGTATGTTGTTTAGAGTACTCGTCAACTATGCCTCCAGTAGTTTTTTTTACTGCTGGTGGCGCTTCCTCAGTTGTGGACGTAGAGGCTCCCCTTTCGCGTGAAGCGGTTACACTCCCATGAGGGGGAGGTGAGTCATTTCGCCTAGTCGTGGCACTCGGCGTCACATTTTCCTCATCTTCTCTGTCAACCTCGTTGATGGAGTTTAGGAGGTTGACAGTGACATCCACTATTGCTTTTAGTATTTCATTTCCTTTTCCTGCCATTGTTAGTTCGTGCAAACGGTAAAAAGATGGTTGTTGTTGTGTTTTATTTTTATTAGATCTAGAAGAAACTAAAATTTTAACTAGGAACTCCTCATAGACGGCGCCAAATTGTTTTACCAAAAATGTGTTAAACAATTTCTTAAAACGGATTAATGAGAAAATAGAGGGTGAATCCTAGTTAAATATAATAACTACTAGATTTGAAGTTTTGATATATTAATGATGTAGTGTTGTGTCCGAGAATGTTGAATACCAACTACAAATGTTAAATGAATGTTAATGAATGTAGTAATGAAAACATGCAATAAATGTAGACAATGGCAATAAATGTAATAGGAAGAAATTTATCACCCAAATATTTAGATGACTTGGATGATTCTCCTTCCTGACAACAACGTGGGATAATATAAAACGAAGGTGGACAATAAATCCTTGGATCTTGTGAATAAAAGACGTGTATTGAGCAATGGAATCAGTGGACAAGACAAGCTTTGTATGTTCTTTGAAGTCAAACATTTACAATGTGTTCTTATCAGAAAAGTGAAGATCTCTTTTCGTTCTTTATCTCTTCCTATTTATAGGGGATATTGCTAAGAAACCATAAAAAGTACAACTGAAGGAATATCCAATGGAATATTCCTTCTCTCTCTCTCTTAAAACTTTAGTCTAACCGTTGCTTTCATACGTTCTTTACTCGACCTCGACGCTTATCTTTCTTTAGGTGACTCCTCGCCATTGAGCTGTGATCGTCTTTAACCTTGACCTCGTCCATTTGTAGTCATTAAGTTTAGTCCAAATTTTGACCAATACAGTATTGTTTTATAGCTTCCCTAATTTGAGATATCCCTAGTTTAATATTTAATTTGGTTGGTCAGACCACATAAAAACACATTACCCACATGAATGCTTAGAATATGTGGAGGTTCTTACAAATTGCAAAGTACTAAGAAAGAATTATTTAAATTAAGCTTAACCTAACGAGGTCTTAAACCTAATGACCAACTCTAAATATTACTTCTTAAGTATGATTATGACACTAAATTTACAAGTGTGTATGATATTTTTTATCCAAAGTGATTGAGGGTCTCAAATACGAGAATCAAGCCTAATTTTCAGTATCAATATGGGCATTGATTCTTCAATCATTAATAGCGTTATACTAAATAAAATTAAGTAACTACAAGGTCTAGGATTTTATCTTTTTAAATTAGTGTGTAGCTTTTTATTTACCCGATATAATTTGTATGGTTATAAAGCTTGTTATTGACTTTTCGTAAGGCTTTTTTAGTCTCGAATTAAAGACCGCAAATAAAATTTTGTGACCGTTAATGCTATTAAGGTCCTGACTCATAATATGGTAGCTTCTCTTCATCAACATATATTTAATGTCATTCATACAGACACTTTTTTCGCATCACGTAATCTCAAAATTCATAAATATTTAATGCTATGCATGTCACTGTGCTCGAACAAGGCCGTCGTCTGAAATTCTCCACGAATGGGTCTTTTTTCAATTGGAGTAATAGAAATTTGTCTTTGTGTGACCTATAGGTCATGTCATCGAACCGTGAAAACAATCATTAATAATTGCATTAGAATAGTCTACATCGATCACACCTCTTGGATGCAACTTTTTCCAAACCCCGTGTGAATTAATACAAAGTACTTTGTGCTACTACAAAATCCAGTCTGATATGGGAAAAAGAAATTAAAATCTTATTCACATCATGGTTGGTGATGAAGTTAAGGTGACAATATGCAACAAACTATGATTAAGTGATAACAGTATACCATGTAAATACACCTATAGTCAGAGGCAAATTCAGGATATAAACCTTGTGGGTTTTACTTTTAAAATTTTTAGCAATGAACCCATTAGATTTTTAAAATTATGGATTCATATCTACCATTTTTGCAATTTTAATAAATTTTTATAAATAAATTTTTACTCCGCATCAAAAATATGAATTCAATTGAACCGTCGAATATACGCTACATTCGCCCCTGCATATAATGTGCTTATTTCGTTAATGTAACACCAACTATGGATCATAGGTTTTTTCTATCTCTCTGCATAATGTTTCATAGACGCAAATGAACGATGGTTGTACTTCCTAACTAGAATAGACAATATAATCTGCATAGCAATGGGGTAACTTATAACGTAATAAGTTCTCTTCCCGCAATTTATCTATCTATCTATCTATCTATCGATCGATCGATCTATCTATCTATAGTATATTAAAAGAACGTCTTTAGTGAAATGTCGTTCGACTTTTTACCCTTCAAACAAGTAGTTCACATTGGACAATATAATAATTTGAGTATTTCATTAATATTTAGGTATAATTTTTTAATTAATTTTCCTACAATTTAGGAATAATCATTTATTGTTAATGAAATATTTCCTAAACGTTCACTACACGCTAGGAAAGTTTGCCTTTCTAATTCCATTTATACTTTGGAGGACTAAATTTCTCCATTCTCCTTCTAATCAGGTTTAGGACACTTTCTTTTTGTAGTTAATACTATTTTGCCTAAACTAGGAAAGTTTGTTTCAACTGTATTTATATTTGGGAAAATGGCATAAACTATCCCTATTGTTTGATAAATGGTTTAATTATAGCCTCTGTCCATCTATCAGTCCAAAAATGCACATTCCGTCCATCTATTAGTCCAAAAGTACATACTATATTAATTTTATTAATTAAAATACCCCTACGTTTAATGGCAGGCCGGCTGGACCTTCAAATTAATGTGTAGGTGTCTTTTTACTAGGCCACGTGACACTCTTGTCCAAAAACAAATCTGAGTAAAAATAAAAAAGCTAGCATCAATTGTTTCAACATTTTCATTATCTTATGTGTTCAAATTCGGGTTCAGCTGAATTAGATCAAACTCAAATCTAAAAATCAATTCGGGAAAGCAAAATTGGAGAATTCAATTCTTTATTTTTTTATTTTACTTTTATGTATGATATATATAAACAGACAGTTGCATGAGGAATGAGTCAAAACAGGAATGTGGTATTTCATCGTTAAGGAACTAAATAAACACTTTGACCATCGTTTATAGGAGATTTGGACTGCCGTTGAAGGAAAATCGGAGGAATCCTCCGATGGGTTAACCATTTGGACTTGTAGGGAGAGAAAAAAGATTTTAAAGAGAGAAGACACAATGTTTCAAAAATGGCAGAAGAACGACATCTGTTTGATTTTTGTAGACACAAATCACGCATCAATTTTGTCCATATGTCTACTTGTATAACTCAAAGCTCTTCAAGTATCAAATTAAATTTATAAACTTTATGGCCTCATCTTTTGTATTACTATTTGTTCGCGAGGATCTTGGAAGTGGCGAAGAAGAAAAAATATCAATGAAAAAAAAGGGTAAACCATAGAAGTCATGTAAGGATGAAACAGAGGAGGAAGAAGAAGCCGGAAAGGTTTTTTTTTAACCCGGATTGTAAAAAAAATTAGGGCATATTCGATTTTTGGGATGGGTACTAAACTCATATGTGTTTTCTCCCAAAATGCCACGTGGCCCAATAAAAATATGTCACCTCATTAAATAGAAGGTCCATATATTCTGCCGTTAGTCGCGGGGATAATTTTATTAACAGAATTAATGTCGTGTGCTTTTTTGTACGAATAGGTGGACGGAGGGCAACTATGAACCATTTAGTAAACGACGCGGGTAGTTTAGACCCTTTTTCATTTATATTTTGCATTATTAAAACTTTCCTTTTATCTTTTTAAGTTTAGAAGTTTGATATACTAAAATTTTAGTTGTTAAATTTTTTCTTGTCCGTGTCGGCACGATAAAACATTTTGATAGACAAATTTAATTTGAATAGGAATGGATCGAATAGTATTTGTTATATATCCGTAATAAGATTGCAATTTATTTTGAAAATATTGTAATTATTCTAGGACAACTATGTATATTTATCTTATTTTTTGTAATACAGATATTTTATTACTAATTAAATATTATTACAAGAAATAAAAATAAAATTGACTGAGAGCTAGACATTCCCCAAGTCTCGGTAAAGTAAACCTCCTACAACTCCAAAAACAACTAGACAACAACAAACAATCACAAATAATTTAAAATCACAACTCAGTGTTCCTATGTAATAAGCAATATTCATCTCATATATAAATGTAATGTGCTAATAAGTACTCCCTCCGTTTAATTTAGACGAGGTAGTTTGACTCGGTAAGGAATTTAAGAAGAAAAAAAATACTTTTAAAATTTGTGGTCTTAAAAGCTTAAGGGGTAAAAGGTTGTGGAGCCAAGACATTTATGTGGTCATAAAAGCTTATCATTAAGAGTAAAATGAATAAAATGAACAGTTTAAAGTTGAGTTTATTTTCAAATATAAAAATGTGACATTTATTTTGAAACGGATTAAAAAAGAAAGTATCTCATCTAATTTGAAATTGATGGATTAGCAAACTCCTTATATAACATATATTGATATATTTTGGCAACTGTAACATAAATGTTAAGTAAGGAATTATACTTATTGTTTTTGCTAAATTTCTTGTGAAAAATAACTTTAATTGTATAATTAGCAATTTAAAAATATATATGTGCTATATTAAACCGTTAGAGTAATTATCTCATATGCAAATAGTGATGTGTAATTATTTTATCTAAGTCACCATTGTACATACTAAAAATCTCTTATCAACGTTTTCAAAATTTTAAAGTCACAATAAAAATATAAAACTAAAATACTCAATTTCTTATTTAAACAAATTATTTTATTTACTTTTATGATAGTGAATTATGGAATATTAATTAGGTTAAATTTTTAGTTGAGTATATCGATAGAGATGATTAAGAATATTTACATAGCTTCTTCCTTTATTGAGTTAGCTAAATGCGATCAACAATCATTATTTTTAAAAATTTATATTTTTTTGTTTAACTTTTAAGTAATATTTAACTTAGACATATTTTTAATATAATAACTACTATATGATCTTTTAAAAACCATGTATTCATAGAGCTGACTAGGTACACGCGTGCGCGGATAATAATCAACAAATTTAAAGCCTATGTTGCCCCAATTCAACAAAATGTTATCGCACCCAAATCGGGTCCTTTAAAAATATACTATTTTTGAAGCTCCGACGCATACCCACAAATATCTTCGGAGAGTTCGAGTGATATAGCTAAAGCATACGTGTCTGATATAACTTTTCATGATCAAAATAATTAAATTTTGAATTCTAAAACCTTGCTTATTTCTTCATGTACAACATAATTACATTACCAAACTAAAGGTAAACAAATACTCTAAAAATTTTCTTCTTCACAACCGTGATGTGTATGTGAGGGGGAGAACTCAAATGAGGAACTTTCTGATTCAATAATCAGTTCAAAAAATAAATCGGACAAGCGATGAGCTACATCCTCTGGAGCAAATCTAATAACATGAGCAGAATGTCTCTCTTTTACTATTGCATCTCTATATTTATTGTAAAATTCTCTATACACTGGGAGTATTTTTGTAGCGATTGATATTTTTAAATCATCGCGGAGTTTACCATCAGGTACGACGCAGATTGAATGCTTCCGGTGCGCCTCCGCGAATGACGAATTGAATCTCTTGAAAATCTCCTTCACTTGATGGGGAGCTGGAGCCATTGCTGTGCTCGGCTCTTGCGAAAGGGATTCAATGACGTGGCTCCATCCTAGCCGCTCATAGTTTGACGCAAATTGTTTGACCTTTTCCTCGTGTTTTGCTATCCAATTTTCGCCTAGCAAGTACTTGAGATTCGATGTACGGACTTTTACGACGACGTATTGGAGATTGTTGGCTAAGAAGAGATACGCCAGGAATACGTCCTTGTAGTGCTTTGCTTTGCCGTCGAGCTTGCAGAGAAGAACGAGAATTAACCAAGCGAATCGGAGTGAGATCGCCGGTGCCTGAGATTCATTTGAATCGGAGATACCGAAGTATGATTCTGGCAACGAATCTTTCGTCGGCGGAGGAGCCTCGGCGAGGATGTCAGAGAGTACACTGCTGAAATCAGCGAGTAAAATAATGTAATTCATTACATCAATTGTGAGATGGTGGATTCCACCACCGGCCACCGGCGTTTTTGAGGATTCCTTCTGTAGAGCAGTTTCAAATTCAACTAACGCCGTCCTTATAGATTCGCCGAGCTTGACGAGCGACGTCAACGCTTGAGATCGGATAACGGATTCTGAATCGGAAGAAAAAATAGCTTCAATCTCCGGCCAGTTTACGATAATGGCGGTGTATATGTCAAGTAGACGGAACATTTTTTCCGGCGATTTAATATTCTTACTGTTTTTAGACACATTTTCAGGAAAACTAAACAGAATCATGGCTCCGTCTTTTGAAATTTCAGTAAAACACGACTCTCTTATTGCATCGTTGGATACAAAGACGTGATCGCAGAGAATTCTCTCTCCGTTGAACAATGATTTCATGGCTACATTCACTGCGTTAAGCCAATCCTTAATCTTCAGATCTAAAACATCCCAATCCATTTTATGAACCTGCGTAGAACTCAATCTCTCAACTCCGAGTCTATAAATGCCTTCATCAATGATCGATTTACGTATCACTTTGTAAATCTTCACACATTCTTTTCCATAGCCAGAAGAGATCATGCACTCCGCTATCAATCTCAAATCCGCCATTACAACACTAGAAAAATCCTCAACTTCAGAAATAGACTCACCGCCAATTACACGATCATCATCGTCCTCAACGTTAAAATCGGATGTACTCGAAACAGTCGAAGTACGAGAAGAGACAGTAGATATGGATTCAGGATCCAAATGAGCTTTGTTCATTGAGAGAATCTGGTAAAATTCCTTCTGGAGTCGTTTCACTGCAATTTGCATTAGAGATTGAGCGCGAGCAAGCTTATTGGATTTTGAATTCTCAGTTGAATGAAAGTGCATGGCCTTGTGAAGATTATACACACACTTGATAAAATCCTTGGCTTCCCTTCTATTCTCATAGAACAGAGAAGTCACTTTGGCGAAGGTAGTGGTGTTCGGGTCCCATTTCATAATCATCGGCTCCGCCATCTCCAGTGTCCGATCCATAACCGAATCCGAAAAACTCGGCCGAGAAGGCGAAAACAAGAAACGCGAAGGGGAGGAGCATTGTGAAGCAGATGGAGAAGTACTATCAGTTGTTGAACGTTTTGGAGAACAACAAAGAATTCTCATGTCTTTTCTCCGCATATCGATCCTCTTCAGTTCACGTGTATTATCGAACTGAATGAAGAATGAAGAGTTCAGCTCAAGGTTTGATGATTTATGATCGGTTTTTAATGGAGATTGAGAGGGTATATATAGAGAGAGAGAGAAAACGAGTTATTTAACTAAATTTTACAATATTAGGTCATTTACTTTTTCAATTGTCATGATTTACATATATACTCAGTACATAAAAAGTTAAAACTCATACAAAAATAGTCATTGTGCTACGACTTTGGAATTGAAAAACTGAGTCTTTCTTTTATTTGGTTTTAGTCAGATTGTTAAAAGAAATATACCTCCTCTCAAATAATTTGTCAGTCATTTCTAAAAATAAATATCTTAAATTATTTGTTATTTTAGAAATCAACACAAAGTTAATTTTTTTTCCCTATTTTATTTTTAGTAGTAATTGTTCTTGAAGATGAAAATGACATATAAATAGAGTAAATATTTAATAAAAAGAATATGTTAAAGCTAAAATAATAAAAAAAATCTCCTAATTAATACTTTTTTAAAAGCGTATAAAAGAGAAACACAAAAATGATTTCAGACGGAGGGAGCAAAGAACTTGTGAGGGGGCTTGGCTTTGGAAGTCCGGCATGACTTACACGTGGAAGACATGTAGGATTACTGCGAAATGACGGCTCTTGAAGGTCAACCTAATTAAAATATTTAATTCTAATGATGAAATTTTGACATAATTGTGAGCTAATTCATACATTTTGGCGTTTACTATAGTTTTGATTTAGCCACTGCTAGTTGGATTTATATAATAATTTTGGCTCAATCAATTAGATTTATATATTGAATAGTTAATTTTAATTAAAAATAATATTCAAAAGATAAAGCTACTCATATATTCCGATCGGATGGTAATGAATATGAACAATGATAGCAATATTCAATGATCCAAAAAGATGGAATATGACATTAAATAGTAGCAATAAATGACGTATAGAATAAAACGTGTGAGTCACGTGAAAAGGGATGATCGGTGGATATTTTTTCTGACAATGATAAATGATTGATAAGTCTTTTAACACTTGGGTTGTTCTTAGATCCGGTAAAAATACTAGACAAAAATTTTAGTAAAAAAATTATTTTTGTATATATGCGATAAGACCAGATTCTCTCTTACAAAGTCACGTGTTCTTTACAAGTGAATATCTTATGTCTTATATCATTGTGTATCTAACTTACACAAAAGTCCCAAATAAATCTCAACTTACTAACCTTTAGCCATTAGTCATAGACTTACCAAAACTATCCAACAAAAATTGAAAAACCAAATAATAGGGTTCTTTCTCTCAAAGAATCACATGCAAAAATCACCTTCCATATTTTTAAGCGTGATTAGCAACACTAGATACAAGACGGAAAGGAAATTTCATGGATGAGGTAGCAAATAAGGTGATGAAATACAAAAATATATACAATACTCCAAAAATCTAAACAAAAAAGGAACTTTTCCAATGGGTATAGTTGAAATTCATTGAAAATATATGGATAAGTCAATATATAAAATTTGACGAATATTGGAGGTGATTTGGACTGTTTTTGTATCAAAATTCATAATTAAATCGAGTTCAAAAAATTCTTCTACGACACATGTATCACGCATGTATCTCACACACAAGTATACATGGATATACATGTGATACACAATTGATACAAATATGATACATATGTGATTAAGGCTGTTATCTGGGTCGGGCCTAAATGGGCCAAACGGTCCCGGGCTTAGCGGTCCTGGAGGGTGGAACCAGCCCACTGTGGGCCTAAGCCCATATGGGCTCGGGCTAAATGGGCCGGGCCCACGGGCCTAAGTGTTCCGAGCTATTTTTTTTTTTGAAATTTTTTTATCTAAGGCAATTTCTTGTAAATTATATTATATAATTGTGACTTAAATCTTGTAATTAAAATTTAAACACAAAAAAATTATAAAGAGATATTCAAACTTGCACTTATCATTGCATAATAAATTAATAATACTTTAAATTAATCTAACAAACTACAACATTACGCATAANTATAATTTTTATTAATACGACATTTAAAAAATTGACAATATCTTTCTTAGTCTTCCTCCCCCCAATGGAATGAGCACAGCTAAGGTACTAATACCACCATTAAAAGGGAAAAAAACTAATCAAGATGTGCCAAAATACAAGTTACATATTAATCTACATATTATCTCTAACAAATTTCATAAATCCTACAAGGTTCGGAGGAATTTTCGTTGGTGGTCGCGGAAAAGAAGCTTGTTCATCACTGCTTCCGGGCGAAGCAGCATCCTCCGCAAGTTCCGCTAGCATTTCTTCATAAGTTTCGTCTATCTCCGGTTGTGATTTATCAAGTCCAAAATTTCTTCTTTCCGAACGGATCCAATCTCTGAAGAGTACTGATTTTTCCAAGCTCTGCCTCATAGACGCTCTATGATCACCGATTTGAAGTCTCGCTTGACTGAAAGCGCTCTCCGATGCCACTGTTTTGAATACTTAAAATATCTCGAGCCATCCTTGAAAGAACCGGATAGTATTTTTCTTTGTCCTTCCACCATTCCAAAACATTAAAGGTTCCGTCGGGATTTTCTGATTCAAGTCCCTGCGAAAAATAAACTTGAAACTCATTTAGTTGTGAACTATCACCAATATTATTGTAACGACCCGACCAGTCATTCCGTAGAATTTGTATTATAATTACTGTTATTGACTTGTTATAAGTTGGTTATATTGTTATTGATGTGTTAGAGTTGGTAGGCTTGAAATCGGAATGGTTGTGGTGAGAGTTTAGTCACTTAGTCTTTAAAAATAGCCTTAGAATGGGAAAAGTCAACTAAGAGCTGACTTATTGGTAAACGACCTCAGAATGCGAATTTATAGCGCGGATAGCTTCGTTAGGTGATTTGGGACTTAGGAGTGTGTTCAAAATAATTTTGTGATGTCCGGTGTAGAATTAGGCTTGAATAGGCGAAAGTTAGTTTTTGGTGATTTCCGGTCCGCAGTGGAAAATAGGCTATCGGGGTCGGAATAGAATTTTGACAATTGGAACAGGTTCGCAATGACATTTTGGATATGTCTGCAAAATTTCAGGTCAATCGGAGTTGTTTTGGATAGTTTCGGCATCGTTGGTAGATTTTAGAAATTTCAAAGTTCTTAGGCTTGAATCCGATGTGATTTTGGTGTTTTGAGGTTATATTTAGTGTTTTGAGAGTGCAACTAAGTTTGAATGATCATATGTGATCAGGATTGATTTCGAATGGTTAACGAGAAGTTTGGAACTTGAAATATGCAACTTCAGTTGCTGGTGCTGGTGTAACCGCACCTGTGAAAGTTTTACCGCAAGTGCGTGCCCACAGGAGCGAGAAAGCTCCGCAGATGCGGAAGTTGACCAGCTGAGGAAATTCCGCAGGTGCGAGGTGTTTTCCGCACCTGCGATGCCACAAATGCGGAAGGACCAGCGCAAGTGCGGAGGCTGAGATTCGAGGGTGCTCCGCAGGTGCGGACCTGAGACCGCAGGTGCGGGTCCGCAGGTTCGCTTAAGTGGCCACAGTTGCGGAACCACTACTCAGAAAGTATATAAGCAAGCCTTCGCGAATTTTAACCCTTTTTCCACCATTGTTGTACGAGTTCCGAGATTTTTGAGGGATTTTGAAGAGGGAAATGTTGGTGCATCATTGAGGTAAGCTTTTTGGACTTAATAACTCGATTATAGGTGATTTAAGACCTTAATATCAGTGTAAATTCATGAAAAATCAGTACAAAAAGGGGGAGTTAGGGCTTGAGATTATGAGACTTTTAGGGGTCGATTTGAGGGGTCAAACGGACTCCGATTTTAGCGTTCTTTATATGTACGGACTCGTGAGAGGATGGAGAACATTTTGGTATAAAATCATTTGAGTTCCGAGATGCAGGCCCGGGGGTCGTGTTTTAGCAAATTTCGGATTTTGAGCTAAAGTTGATATTTTTTCAATTGGAATTAATTCCTTAAGCATAATTTGATAATAAAAATCTGAACTTGGTAGATTTGGAGCACTCGGGAGTTGATTCGAGAGGCAAGCGTATTGCGGAATAGTTTCCGGGCTAGTTTGTTGTAAGTAATGTCTTTAAATCCTGTCCTGAGGGTATGAAACCCCGGACTCTGCACCCTTTCACGGGTTTTGGAATGCAAAGATTGGAACTTTAGAAATATATTCCATATTTAGGCAACTATTGAGTTGCGAAACCGATTTATAAGCCTATGCTTAATAGTATTGATATATTTTGATATGATTTGGGTTGTAAGCCATGTTTGGGCCTAGTGCCGATTTGTTTACCCCTTGGGGGCTGTTTGTACTATTTCCTCACTTGATATGTTATGATTTTCACTCAGTCTTTTCTTGATAAATTGTTTTGACACTCAAGAGTATTTTGATATTTTTCTTGAAAAATGAAACACTATTTTTGGGTCGAGAACCCGGTATATTTATAGCCTGAAGGGCATGATGAGAGTGTCTGATTGAGTGAGGTTGCAGGCTTATATTGTGAGGATTATATGATATGAGAGAGGCTGCGGGCCAATATTGTGTGTAATTTATGCCATATTGTGGCTTGTTATAGCGCTTGGGCTGTTGGAGCCCCTTTGTAGTCTGTACACACCCCTAGTGAGCGCAGGTACCTAATGAGTGATGTTGCCCACGGGGCTGATACTGAGTGATTGCGAGGTTTCCTGATGGGATAATATTGAGTGACTGTGAGGTTTCCTGATGGGCTAATATTGAGTGACTGTGAGGTTGCCTGATGGGCTGATACTGAGTGACAGTGAGGTTGCCTGATGGGCTAATATTGAGTGACTGTGAGGTTGCTTGATGGGCTGATACTGAGATTATTATGAGAAATGATTTTGGCTCGAGGGGCTGATTTACGATGATTTTACTAAGCTTTGAACTATGATTCACTTCGTTTTCAAACTGATTTTTACTGAGAGTTTTACTGAGATATATTGAAATTATACTTGTTTCAAAGGATTTCTGGAAATTGGTTTCTGAACTTATGTATTTGATGAACACTTATGGTGACTTGGTGATTTACTGTTTTGTGAATTGGTGTATTTGTGCTGTGTGTTTCTTATTTCTCAGACTGTGATTTATTTTCATTACTACTGAGTTGGCGTACTCATCATTACTCCCTGCACCTCTGTGTGCAGATCCAGGTATTGATTCGGAGCATTAGTCGTCCGAGTTCGTTATCCGCAGCTTACGGGATTTTGAGGTAGCTATCCAGCGTCCGCAACTTCTCCATTTCCCTTCCTTATTTAGTATTAATATATTATTCCTAGACTTTGTCTATGACAATAGCAGAGTTAGTTTTTTTCGTAGATGCTCATGACATGTTGACTCCGGGTCTTGGGGACGGTTGTAGACTGTTAGCTTAATTGTTTTTTTTAAAGATTTTGAAATTTATATGCGTATTATGAATCGTTGAAAATAAATTGAGATATTTGAAAAGAAAAATGTGAAAATTTTGGGTGTTGGCTAGTCTAGTTCCACGATAGGTGCCATCACGGCCGGTTAGGATTTGGGGTCGTGACAAGTTGGTATCAGAGCTCTAAGTTGCATAGTTATCAATGCTCATGAGCATGTTTAGTAGAGTCTTGCGGATCGGTACAGATACGTCTGTACTTATCTTCGATAGGTTGCAGAACCTTTAGGAAACATTCCAAATTCTTGAATTCTTATCGTGCGAATCCATTTATTCAGCCAAAAGCGTAGCTCTTTGAGTTCCTTTCATGTATTTGAATGCACACGTGAGCGCTTGGTATCAGTTGTGCGTCGGCGTCTTGTGACTTCCATAGGTGAGATGTGATTTTTAACATGTTAATAATGGACCAATCGGAAGGACTTGAGGCCGGATTTTTTCTGTGGCTTGAGTGTTGAGATTTCATTTGGGTGAGC
>ML253606.1:6073-29721 GCA_005239495.1 Nicotiana undulata | reverse complement strand
GTTAAAAAAAAGTTCCCGAACCGCCCCCCCCCCCCCCCCCCCCCCCCCGAGCACATCTCTTAAACCAATTCCCAAGACGTTCTGCATGCAAAAAATTCCAGAGTACAATGGAACGACCGACCCTAACGAGCATGTCACTTCTTACACACGTGCGATTAAGGGAAATGATCTGGAGGACGATGGGATCGAGTCTGTATTTTTGAAAATATTTGGGGAAACCCTATCAAAGGGAGCGATGATATGGTACCATAATTGTCCACCCAACGCCATTGACTCTCTTGCTATGCTTGCAGATTCCTTCGTTAAAGCACACGCCGGAGCCATAAAGGCCGAGACTAGGAAGTCAGACCTCTTCAAGGTAAAGCACAAAGATAACGAGATGCTCAGAGAGCTTGTGTCTTGGTTCCAAATGGAACGTACAGATCTACCTCCGGTTGTCGATGATTGGGCCGTTCTGGACATCACTCAAGGATTAAACGTACGAAGATCGGCGGATTCGCAACAATTAAGGAAGAACTTGATCGAATACCCAGTTGTCACCTGGGCCGATGTGCATAATCGGTACCAGTCAAAGATTAGGGTCGAAAATGACCAGCTGGGGGCTCCTTCCGGGTCCGTTTATACTATCAGGCCCGTCGACATAGTCAAAAGGGACATTGATAGGGAACCATGGTCAAACAAGGATCGTTACCAGCCATATAATAGAGATCATAGAAACAACAAACCGAGACACAAACCTATTAGAGGTGAAAGGAGAAATGATTGAAGTTGTTACATCCCGTACCTTAGCATTAGGATGTGCCGTAAGTTCGAAGGGATTATGTCTATTAGGAGGTTATAAAGGGTTTAAGACATTGTTATGATGAGACCCTATAAGTTTACAACCTTGATACCGTTAGATATTATGTTAGTGTGGTATATTCTTTTAAGTGAGGTATTTTAGTAAAAGTTTTATAAGTATAATTTTGGGTAGTTACCGTTATTACTATTTTAGGATATGATAAATTATACACCTAATATGAGAAAGTTTATGAGATTTTCTTTATTGTAAAGATAAAATTAATTTTTTTCATAAGAAAAGAAGGTTATCTTTTTACCATTTTAAGAATTAAGCGTACGAAAATTTGTACTCTTTATATGAGATTAGGAAAATTAGAAGTTGATAAAACATATGTATTGTTACATGGATATTTTAATAAATAATAGTGTATGTATTTATTTTATATGGTACCACATGACCCTGATAGTATGATATAAAAAGAGTATTTAAAATAAGTAGAATATTAAGTAATTTGAAGTATGGTTAATAACCGGGTAACGAGACATTACCTAATTAATTAATAAATTAGATAGGATTAAAATTTCTCACACCCCACGTGGCAGCACCCCCTCTGATCTTATGAAGGACTCTTAAGTCATCAATCTAGGTGGCAAGACTAGAGATATGAATTTGGACAAAGTCTTATAACTTAAGTCATTTATTATTTTCGAAAAAGAATCTTTGTATGCCTTAAGACACAAGGATCATTCCATTCATATAACGTGAAATTAATTAGATGCCTTTCTCCAAGTTTGTAGTGCTTTCTCCAGGTTAGTAAGCTAAAGTAAAGACTCCTTTGGGCAGTAAATATGAATGAGCAATAGCTAAGTGAAAGCAAGATTAGCAAAGTTAGCTTTCTCATATGAAATTGAGACCATATATATTCATCCTCTCCAGACTTGTGTCTAATCATTTGGCTATCAACCCCTTGTCTAACATCAATTGACCAAAGCGAGAATGTCCAGTCCAAACATATATTGGGTTGGAAGAGTTGAAGGCCCAGAGTGTTGATATATAATGTGTCTGTGTCAGCACAATCTTCTATTTTCCCTCGGACCCCCATGTCACTATGATGTTTGAATGCAATCTTAACGAACATGAATTATGATTAGAAATATTAGGGGAGTATGGTGTAATCTTTCTCAAGAATATCATACGGATTTTTCTCTACTCCAGGTATGTTAAGGCTAATCGTTCTTTCTTTTGGCATGATCCAAGTAACGATACGTAAACGTAATGCTATTGATAAGTGTTTTTACTCTTAGCAGTTAAGGATGTCAATGTTATTTATTTCGGTAAAGTGATATTCATGCATGTCTAAGTATGTCCCTATTCCCTAATGAGGTATATGATAGAGATGTTAACATTTATGATATAGTGATACATGTACATGCATCTTCATGCATTTACCACCGTGCTACGACTGGTTGGGAAGTTAGCACCGATTGGGCAGTATGTATCATTATTTACCATCGGTTGGGCAGTCATGCATATTCATTTACCACCGAGCTAGTGCCGGTCGAGCAGTCATGCATTTACCACCGAGCTACGACCGGTTTGGCAATTACACATTTACCGCCGAGGCACGGCCGGTCGGGCAGTCATGCATTTACCACCGTGCTATGGCCGGTCGGGCAGTCATACATTTACCACCGTGCAAAGGCCGATCGGACAGTTACCAATGATCAGTTGGGCAGTCATGTATCATACGATATGGATAATAGAAGCATTGCATATATACATATGAGTATAATAAGTATGCATATACGGTGGTACTTCAGAGATTCAGGTTGATTCTTATGTGTCTTTAATTAAGTTTGACTTACTGTTACGTTTTAGTTCTGCCTTACATACTCAGTACATTATTCGTACTCATGTTCTTTTGTTGGGGACGCTGCATTCATACCTGCAGGTAGAGATAATCAGTTTGGCGAGCCCTCATAGTGGACGAGATTGGCATTCAACGAAGGATCCGTAAGACTCCACCTCATTCGGAGTTCAACCGAGTCTATGAGTCATTGTGTCAGAGTCTTGCTACAGAATTATGAGTAGGCCGTTACCCTGTCCCATTTGATTTCAAATAATCTTAGAGGCTTTGTAGACAGAGGTTCATTTTGTACAGTATATCAGAGGCCTGAACGGCCCATATGTATTAATGTTTTAAGGGCGATAGTTTATTGATACAGTGTTTCCCACTTATAGTTATACATTACGAGATGTGGCCATGTTGGCCCATGATAGTTACAAAAGGAATGAGTTCAGCCAACTCGACCTATGTATGTTTTGGTCGAATGATCATGGGTTACAGAGTGGTTCGCTCGGTCCAGTGCGGCACCGGGTGCCAACGACACTTCCCCAGGTTTGGGGCGTGACAAAGTTGTATCAGAGCGGGTCGTGTCCTAGGGAGTGTAAAAAGCCGTTCCTAGTGGAGTCTCACTTATGGATGTGTTGCGCGCCACATTTATAATTGAGAGGCTATAGGGCATTCAGGAAATGTTACCTTTCTTCTGTTTCCAAATCATGTCATAGAGCTGAGTCGTAAGAAGTTAGTATGAATCTTTTTCCAGATTTTGTATGCACCAGAGCTGTAGGTATCACAGTAGAGCTTTAAGGCGTTGATGTAATTTCTACCTATGTGGAAGGAACGTTATGAAAGAGACAGAAGATATGATGAGAAATTGAAAGGTAAGTAAGATAAAGGTGAAGAAGATACCAGATACTCAAGTACAAAAGGTTGTAAATAGTCCAGATCTCAGATAGAGGTTGGTTTTAGTTTAGTATACAGAGGAGACCCCAGAGAGAGTTTTGAAAATCTCAAAGAGTTAACATTCGAGGACGAATGTTTTTAAAAGGGGGAAGGATGTTTACATCCCATACCTTAGCTAGGATGTGCCGTAGTAAATCCACATTAGTTCAAAGGGATTATGTCTATTAGGAGGTTATAAAGGATTTAAGACATTATTATTATGAGACCCTGAAAGTTTACAACCTTGATACCGTTAGATATTATGTTAGTGTGGTATTTTCTTTTAAGTGAGGTATTTAGTAAAAATTTTATAAGTATAATTTTGGATAGTTACCATTATTACTATTTTCGGATATGATAAATTATACACCTAATATGAGAAATTTTATGAGATTTTCTTTATTGTAAAGATATAAATTATTTTTGTTTTTCACAAAAAAAGGAGGTTATCTTTTTACCATTTTAAGAGTTAAGCGTATGGAAATTTATACTCTTTATATGAGATTAGGAAAATTAGAAGTTGAGAAAATATATGTATTGTTACATGGATGTTTTAATAAAATAGTAGTGTATGTATTTATTTTATATGGTACCACATGACCATGATAGTGTGATATATAAAGAGTATTAAAAATAAGTAGAATATTAAGTAATTTGAAATAATTTTTAATTATGTGGATAATTGGTTAATTATCCGGTAACGAGACATTACCTAATTAACTAATAAATTGGATAGGTTTAAAATTTCTCCCACCCCACGTGGCAGCACCCCCTCTAATCCTATGAATGACTCTTAAGTCATCAACCTAGGTGGCAAGACTAGAGATGTGAATTCGGAGAAAGTCATATAACCTAAGTCATTTATAATTTTAGAAAGAGAATCTTTATATGTCTTAAACACAAGGATCATTCCATTTATATAACGTGAAATTAATCAGATGCCTTTCTCCAAGTTTGTAGTGCTTTCTCTAGGTTATTAAGCTAAAGTAAAGACTCCTTTGGGCAGTAAATGTGAATGATCAATTGCTAACTGAAAGAAAGATTAGCAAAGTTAGCTTTTTCATATGAAATTGTGACCACATATATTCATCTTCTCCAAACTTATTTCTAATCATTTTGCTATCAGCTCGTTGTCTAACATCAATTGACCAAAGAGAGAATGTTCAATCCAAACTTATATTGGGTTGGAAGAGTTTGAAGGCCTTTGGCAGAGTGTTGATATAAAATGTGTCTGTGTCATCACAATCTTCTATTTTCCCTCGAACCCCCATGTCACTATGATGTTTGAATGCAGTCTTAACGAACATGAATTACGATTTGCAATATTAAGGGAGTATGGTGTTCTTTTTCAAGAATATAATATGGATTTTTCCCTGCTCCAGGTATGTTAAGGTTAATCTGTAGCGACCCAGCCGGTCGTTTTGCGTATTAGGATCCCGTTTCCCTGAATGAAACCTTCCATAGCGGCTATTCGTGCTTTATGACTCGTGGGAGCGGGTGGTTCGGGATTTGGGAATGTATTGGATGGTTTAGGAACACTTGGTTCCTTAAGGCTGGCCTATTTGGCCAAGTTTTACTTCGGTAAACATTTTGAGCAAACGACCTCGGAATCAAGTTCTGACAGCTCCAGTAGCTCCGTACAGTGATTTCGGACTTAGGCGTATGTTCGGCTCGGGTTTCTGATGACTCGGGAGCGTTTCGGCGCCCGAAATGAAAATCAGGATTTCCTTAAGTTTAGAATTTGTTCTGGAACAGGACTTCATGCTATCGGGGTCCGAATGGAATACCGAGACCGGAAATAGTTTCATATAGTTATTTATGACTTGCCTGCAAAATTTGGGGTCATTCCGAGTAGTATAGACCCGTTCGGCGCAATGTAATGAATTCTAGAATTTCAAAGTTCTTAAGTTTGATTAATTTGGTTTTGGGGTTGAATTCTGAGTTCCGTTGTTGTTTTCCATGTTCCGGAAGTTCGAGCGAGTCCGTATCATGAATACAGACTTGCCGGTGCTTTTGGACGGTGTCCCGGGGGGCTCGAGGGTGTTTTAGACATCCGGGAGCTAAGTTAGAAAAACCAGAAAATTCCTGTCTGGTTTTCTTCTCTGCGATCACAGATGGATGATTGCGATCGCAGAGAGGGATCTCTTCTGGGCTAAATTTTGTTCTCTGCGATCGCAGACATTACCCCTGCGATCGCATAAGTCTTTTCCCCCACAAGTCACCTACCTACCCCCCTACTGCCTGTTCCTCTCTGCGGTCGCAGACCTCACTCCTGTGATCGCATAAGCCTACCTCCCTACCCTCTGCGATCGCAGGCCTCATCTATGCGATCGCATAGTGCTTCCTGGGGGGCCAGAGTCATTTGTTCTCCGCGATCGCATGCCTGATGCCGCGATCGCAGTGAAGGTTTTCCTGGGCAGTATTTAAATGCCAAATTACGGGATTCTTCTTCATTATTCAATACCCAACCTCCATTAGAGCTCCTCAAAGCTAGGGAAAAGCTGTCCAAGGTCAAGTCCTTCCAGGTTAGTATGCTTTTTTCTCTAAATTCATGAATTTATTATGGAAATCTAACTAGTTATCTATTAAAATATCAAATCATGGAAAAATTGAGTAGAAATTTCTAGGGCTTTGATAATTAGTGAATTATCCCTTTTTAGCCATGAATTTCTAAATAAATTATGTAATTACGATCCTTAGGCTTCGGGTAATTCATTCCTTCGAGAATTTTCAAAATCCGAACACGTGGGCCCGAGGTCGAAATTTCAAAAACATTCAAGAATACTATATTTTGGGATTTCTTGTTAATTCTATTCTTGGAGCATAAATTTATTCAATTATGCTATGTTTGGATAGTAGTGATCCGTCGAGGGTAGTTTCAGAATGTCGGGCGCATCTTTTGACCCGGTCCTTGGTCCGAGGAGTGCTTTTATCGAGGTGAGTCTCCTTTCTAACCTCGTAAGAGGGAAATTGTCCCTCTAGGTAACCCTGTTTTCTATGTGATCTTGTTTGGGGGCTACGTACGCACCGAGTGACGAGAGTCCGTACGTAGTGGCTATTACTGCTTCGTCCGGGTAGTTAGGACACAACATGTTCATTGTTTTTCCCTGTTATAGCATAGATATGACTTGTATACTTGTGTGATTGGTATTGTTATCTTTGAACATTGTGATACTTGGTTTGATTTAAGTATGATAAGAGAATCACGGGATGGTATCGGGACGTACGCCCTATCAGAGTGATAATTGATTATATTATGGGATTGGGTCGTACGCCATGGCAGAGTGATGATTGATTATATTATGGGATCGGGCCGTACGCCACAGCAAGATTGAGACTACAAGGGTGGGATTGGGCTGTACGCCACGGTGAGATTGAGACTACAAGGGTGGGATCGGGCCGTACGCCACGGCGAGATTGAGACTACAAGGGTGGGATCGGGCCGTACGCCACAACGAGATTGAGACTACAAGGGTGGGATCGGGCCATACGCCACGACAAGATTGAGACTTACCATATGGGAGCGGGCCGTACGCCACAACGGATACCAACTTGTTTGATTTGAGATTGTTATTTGATGCCGGATATTGATGTACTTGATCATTTGTTTTACTTGCCTACAGTTCTCTTTACATTCTGCTTACTTTTCTACTGTTGGACCTTAGTTAGTATCGAGTCGACCTCTCGTCACTACTTCTTGGAGATTAGACGGGATACTCACTGGGTACATATTTATATATATGTACTCATGTTGCACTTTCTTTCTTTTTCTGTACTTGACTGTACAGGTCTGGAGGCTGGTCCATCTGATTTTCAGGCCGGCGCCAGATATTGATAGCGTGGTCATACTTCACGGTGAGCTGCTTTCCTGGCGACTTCCGAGCAGAACCCTGGAGTCCCTTTTGTTATGATCTATGTCTATTTCATTCAGACTGAGACCCTGTATATGTTGTAGTCATTGTATATTCAGTAGCTGCCCGTGACACTAGTTCTTGGCACACACGCGGTATATATTTTTGGGGTTTTGGGTTGTATATCCATGTGTATGTCTTATTTCGGCCTTGTATCTACTATGATTTTACCTTCACTCAAGGCTAGTATCATGTTACTTGTTAATAACTGGTAATCATTGACTTGTTTTATCGAATGGGAAGGGTATCACTTAGTGAAAGTTATATCGGCTTGCCTAACCCCGCTGTTGGGCGCCATCATGACCTGAATTATGATTCGGGTCGTGACATAATCGTTCTTTCTTTTGTCATGATCCAAGTAACGATACGTAAACATAATACTATTCATAAGTGTTTCCACTCTTAGTAGTTAAGGCTGTCGATGTTATTTATTCCGGTAAAGTGATATTCAAGCATGTCCCTATTGAGGTGTATGATAGAGATGTTAATATTTATGATATAGTGATACATGTACATGCATGTTCATACACTTACCACCATGCTATGGCCGGTCAGGCAATTACCACCGGTTGGGCAGTTATTTATCATTATTTACCACCGGTTGGGCAGTCATGCATATTCATTTTTACCACCGAGCTACGATCGGTCGGGCAATCATGCATTTACCATCGAGCTACAGCCGGTTGGGAAATTACACATTTACCGTCGAGCTACAACCGGTTGGGAAATCATGCATTTACCACGGTGCTACGGCCGGTTGGGCAGCCATATATTTACCACAGTGCGAAGTCCAGTCGGGCAGTAACCACTGATCAGTTGGGCATTCATGTATCATAAGATATGGATAATAGTCTCAAAGAGAAGCATTGTATATATATATATATATATGAGTTTAATAAGTATGCATATACGGTGGTATTTCAGAGATTCAGGATGATTCTTATATGTCTTTAATTAATGTTGACTTATTGTTACGTTTCAGTTCTGTCTTATATACTCAGTACATTATTCGTACTGACGTCCTTTTGTTGGGGACGCTGCGTTCATGCCTGCACGTATAGATAATCAATTTGGCGATCCCTTATAGTAGACGATATTGGCATTCAACGAAGTATCGGTAAAACTCCATCTCATTCGGAGTGCAACCGAGTCTATGAGTCATTATGTCAGAGTGTTGCTACAGACTTATGGGCAGGCCGTTACCCCGTCCCATGTGATGTCAAATAATCTTAGAGGCTTTGTAGACAGAGGTTCATTTTGTACAGTATGTCAGAGGCCTGAACGACCCATATGTATTCATGTTTTAAGGGCGATAGTTTATTGATACAGTGTTTCCCACTTATAGTTATACATTACGAGTTGTGGCCATGTTGGCCCATGATAGTTACAAAAGGAATGAGTTCAACCAACTCGACCTGTGTATGTTCTAGTTTTGGTCGAATGATCATGGGTTACAGAGTGGTTCGCTCGGACTAGTGCGGCACCGGGTGCACGCCACGCCTCCCTAGTTTTGGGGGGTGACAGAGGTCAGAGCTCTCGAGGGCTCATGAGCAAGAACGGTTTCGACAAGAATCTTGTTACATCTTGCGTTTTCGTACGTTAAAGTTTCGTCTTCAGTTAATCGATGTTTACTCAGGGATGAGATTATCTTGAGGTTAACATATTTATGCTATTTATAACAAGTGATAAGTAAGTGCCATGAAGGGTAAAGGGTACACGAATTAAAGAAAATGAGTTTCGTTAAAGTTTGTGGATTTGGGATAAAATACGGTCCAAGCTATAATACCCAATATTTATGGTCTTGTAACATACAAGGTACCATATGACCATGATAGTATGATGCATAAAGTATATAAAAAATAAGTAGAATTTTAAGTAATTTGAGACAATTCTTAATTATGTGGGTAATTAGTTAATTACAGGTATCGGGACATTACCTAACTACCGTTTATGTGGATAAAGATTAAAATTTCCCACCTCCACCTTCACATCAAATCAAGCCACTTCTTGGAGAAGTGACTCTTAGTCAATTTTCATTAGGTGGCAACTAATGTGTTAGTTACACACTACTTCATTTCTAACAATTTCAATACTACAATAAGATGGGACCACTACTTCATTTCTAACAATTTCAATACTACAATCAGATGGGATCACTACTTCATTTCTAACATTTCAACACTACAATCAGATGGGAGGTTTGGTACCTTAGCAAAGAATGTTCTTAAAAAATTCCTACAACCAGAACGTTAGAGATTTCCTAGATGTTTCAAACAAAATTCTTGCGATCAAATCGATTCCAACAAGAATTATTAGAACCTTAGCAACTTAAAATTTTGCAGTTCTAAAGGAGTACGGTGCAACCTTTTCCAAGAATATCATACGAATTTTTTAACCTACTCCAGGTATGTTAAGGCTATCCCTTCTTTCTTTTTTTGGCATGGTCCAAATTGTACAGAAGAAATTAGCAAACACACAGTTTTCATAAACAATCCTATTCACAGAAATACTAGGGGTCTATTTGTTCTTGATTCCCCATATGACATATTATTATATCTTCTGTTCATGGGTCTCAGAATAATATGCAGTTGACAAAAGTTTATCCGAAAGGAATATTGAGATTATTAAAATATTTTCATGCATTTCATTCAGTTATACATGTACACTGACCCATGAACAAATGGCGTTATATATAGGCACATTTATATGTATATGGGATATGGGAAAAAGGTTACGACGTTATATACGCACCACCACCTGATCAGTTGGTATATGTTGATGATGTTGCCCACAGTGGCCGACACGGTATGATGGGATGCCCTTAGATGCTTGATGATGTTATGTACACCTATACCTATGCATGACAAGACATTTATATGCACGTGCATGACATTATAAATGTTTCAGAATTTAAAAAGTTATTCAGACTTATAGATGGATTTCTTTATTTTATGTTTTATCTATGTCTTTTATGTACTGATTTCATGCCTTACATACTCAGTACATTACTCGAACTGATGCCCTATTTCCCGGGGCCTGCATTTCATGCCCACAGGTGCAGGTATGCAAGCCGACGGTCCGCCTTCGTAGGATCCTTCATCAGCGAGAGTTGGCGTGCTCCACTTGATCCGGAGTTGCTTTTGATTTTGGTACGATATGATTGTATATACATAAATGGGTATGACGTGGCTCAGTCCCATCTTTGTACAATTGTATTTCTATTAGAGGTCTGTAGACAGTTATATATAGTTGGATAGTACGTGGCCTCGTCAACTTTCAGTTTTGAGTATATAGTTGTCTATAGCAGCCTTGCCGGCTCACCCACTGTATTCCGTATGTATATGTAGACATGACTTTTGGATAGATTTCCCTCACGTATGTTACTCACATTTATATCTTAAATGCATGCTTAAGGATGTTCGACATGTAGGATTCGGGCACCCGTCACTGCCCATCGATTTGGGTCGTGACAAATGTCGAGCCTAAAGAAGCACCACGACTGTTGGAATATAACTTCAATGTTGATGCATCGGGTATCGTATAAGCGATCAGACACATCAAAGATACTAGATGGTGCCTCGAACTCTGCAGACTGATCTAACCAAGAGAAATCCCAATCAAATGTGCAAGTATCAACCAAGAGAAGATTGCAGACAACTAAGGGAGGAAGTATCCCAGTTGTTCAACGAGGGGCACCTTCGGGAATTCTTAAGCGATCGGGTTAAGAACGAATTCAGAAATAGAGATTCAAACAGAAAAAATGAGCAATAACAACCACAACACATGATCCACATAATTGTTGTAGGGGTCGATATTCCTCAATGACCAGTATTTAAATGCACCAAGGTGTCGATTACGAGGGAGAAACAAACTCGGGATTATGTACCTGAAGGAATCTTGTCTTTCAATGACGAGGATGCACAGGAGATCTTGCAACCCTATAACGACGCACTATTAATATTTGCACTTATGAATAAAACTCAAGTTAAACGTGTTTTGATTGATCTAGGTAGCTCTACCAACATCATTCAATCGAGGGTCGTAGAACAACTCGGCCTACAAGACCAAGTTGTGCTCAGGGACCGAGTTCTTAACAACTTTAACATGGCTTGTGAAACCACCAAAGGCGAAATAACTTTGCCAGTGAACATGGATGAGACCATCCAAGAGACAAAGTTTCATGTGATCGAGGGCGATATGAGGTATAACGCCTGTTCGGGAGGCCATGGATCCAAAACATGAGGGAAGTACCCTTAACCCTTCACCAGGTTCTGAAGTTCCTGACACTAGAGGGAGTTAAAACGGTCTACGGGGAGAAACCTGCCGCCAAGGAAATGTTTGCAGTTGACGAACTGATACCAATATCGGTACTCTCATCAACAAAAGGGTTAGCTTCAAAGTGAAACGAGGAGGCCTAATAACAACCATAGACACCGGCCTCGACCCAATCAGAGAAGCAGGGAACTGACGAGGATGATGACTATGGGGTTCCTCGATCCTTCATAGCCCCTAATGATTCTGGCCACCAAATCGCTGGTCGAAGAGCTGGAACAAATCACACTGACTGAACATCAGCCCGAACGAAAGGTATACCTAGGCATGGGGCTAGCTCTCGAGCTCAGGGGAAAACTTATTCAATTCCTTATAACTAACATGAATTTCTTTGCTTGGTTCCATCTCGATATTACAGGGATCCCACCAAAAATCACCACTCATAAATTAATCCTGGATTCGAAGTTCCATCCAGTGAAGCAAAAATGGAGACCCCAGTCCGAGGCCAAACATGCTTTCATCAAATACGAGGTGACTAAACTTCATAAAATAGGATCCATTCGGGAAGTAAAGTATCCTGAATGGTTAGCAAACATAGTGGTAGTCCCTAAGAAGGGAAACAAACTTAGAATGCGTGTAGATTAAAAAGATCTAAATAAAGCATGCCCCAAATATTCTTTTTCTTTGCCTAATATCGATCGCATGATCGATGCTATGGCTGGCCACGAGATCCTCAGTTTTCTTGATGCCTATTCTGGGTACAACCAAATACAGATGAACCTGGAAGATCATAAAAAGACCTCGTTTATCACTAAATATGACAGCTACTGCAATAATGTTATTCCATCTGGACTAAAAAATGCTGGTGCATCTTATCAACGCCTAATAAATCGGATGATTGAAGAACAAATAGGAAAATCAATGGAGGTTTATATTGATGACAAGCTAGTTAAGTCCCTGCAAGCAGAGGACCATTTGAAGCATTTGCAGGAAACTTTCTGTATACTAAAGAAATACAACATGAAGCTCAACCTAGAGAAATGTATGTTCCAGGTTAGCTCTGGTGAGTTTCTCGGCTTCATGGTATCAATCGCGGAATCGAGATCAACCCCGACAAAATCAAAGCTATAGAGGACATCATGTTAGTAGACAACGTAAAGGGCGTGCATCGGTTAATAAGGCGCATAGCTGCCCTGGGGAGATTCATCTCGAGGTCCTCCGATAAGAGTCACCGATTCTTCTCGTTACTAAAGAAGAAGAATAACTTCACGTGGACTCTGGAATGCCAAGGGTACTTATCGAGCCCCCCGCTGCTTCACACGCCAAAGGCACACGAACAACTTTACTTGTATTTAGTAGTATCAGAGATAGCAGTAAATGGAGTCTTGGTTTGAGAAGAACAAGGTACACAATTCCCCATATATTATGTTAGTCGGACCTTAGGTAAGGCCGAAACTAGGTATCCCAATCTAGAAAAAATTGCTCTCGATTAGATAAGTGTCTATAGGAAACTAACACCATACTTTATCCCATATGTGTTGTAACAACTTATCCACTTCGAAATATTTTGCATAAACCCAAACTTTCGGGTCACCTGGCCAAATGAGCCGTAGAAATTAGCGGGTACGATATTGAATATCGACCCCGAACAACCATCAAGTCTCAAATCTTGGCAGAATTTGTGGCTTACTTCACGCCGGCCCTGGTACCCGAGGTTGAAAGAGAACAATTAGTAAAATCGGGTACATCCTTGGGAATCTGGACCCTATTTATAGACGGTGCTTCAAACGCAAAGGGGTCTGGACTCGGCATCGTGTTGAAACCACCCAAAGATAATGTAGTTAGGCAGTCTATCAGAACTATAAAATTGACCAACAATGAGGTCGAATATGAGGCCTTGATTACAGGTCTCGAATTAGCCAAAGGCTTGGGAGCAGAGGTGATCGAGGCCAAATATGAATTCCTCTTCGTGGTGAACCACGTTAACAAAACCTTTGAAGTTCGAGAAGACCGAATGCAGAGATACCTGGATAAGCTACAGGAAACTCTACACCGATTCAAGGAATGGACTTTGAAACATGTACCTCAAGATCAGAATAGTGAGGCCGATGCCCTTGCACATCTAGGGTCATCGGTCGAAGAAAACAAACTCAATTCGGGGGATGTCGGACAACTCATCAGATTGGTGGTTGAAGAAGGTCATGCCGAGATAAACTCAACAATTTTGACCTGGGATTGGAGAAACAAATACATAAAATATTTAAAGAACGGGAAGCTCCCATCAAATCCGAAAGAATTGAGAGCCTTGCGCACAAAGGCAACACGATTCACCTTTTCCGAAGGCGGAACATTGTTCAGAAGGATGTTCGATGGTCCATTAGCAATATGTATGGGGCTAGAAGATACATAATACGTTCTAAGGGCAGTCCACGAGGGCATTTGCGGAAATCATTGCAGTGCCAAATCATTGGTCCACAAAGTGATCAGAGCCGGATACTACTGGATCGACATGGAGAAAGATGCAAAGGAGTTTGTTCGATAATGTGAAAAATTCCAAAGGCATGCACCAATGATTCATCAACGCGGGGAACTGTTCACTCGGTCTTGTCCGCATGGTCGTTCATGAAGTGGGGAAATTACTTCGTTGGCCCTCTTCCATCGGCCCTAGGTAAAGCTCAGTGTATTTTATTTATGACTAATTATTTCTCTAAGTGGGTTGAGGCACATGCTTACGAGAAAGTTAGGGAAAATGAAGTCATAGAATTTATTTGGGACCACATCATATGTCGATTCGGGATGCCCTGCGATAGAAGAAGTAGTTCATCGGCAGCAAGGTGACCCAATTTCTTGAGGATCAGAAGATCAAAAGAACCCTATCAACACCTTATCATCCCACCGGGAATGGACAAGCCAAATTGACCAACAAAACCATCATCCAAAATCTTAAGAAGAGACTAATCGACGCCAAAGGAAAATGGAAGGAAATCCTACCCGAAGTTCTTTGGGCATACCGCACAACATCGAAGTCTAGTACTGGAGCTACCCCGTTCTCATTAGTTTATGGCGCCGAAGCTCTAATACCGGCCGAGGTCGTAGAACCTAGTATCAGGTTCTGATATGCAATAGAAGAGTCAAATAATAAGGCCATGAACACGAGCCTAGAATTATTCGATGAAAGACGCGGAGCCGCCCTCGTCGGATTGGCCACCCAAAAACAACGGATTGAGAGATACAACATTCGAAGAGACAATCTTAGATATTTTGGCGTTGGGGACTTGGTGCTAAGGAAAGTCACCCTCAACACCCGAAACCTAAATGGAGGAAAATTGGGTCCAAAGTGGGAAGGACCGTAGCAGATTCTTGAGGTCACCGGAAAAAGGGTCCTACAAGCTCGGAACGATGAATGGGGAACAACTGCCGAGAAATTGGAACATATCACACCTAAAATGATAATACTACTAAGGTTTCTATTTTCATTTTTATTAGACTAACACTTGCAGGTGGTCAACAATAATCGACGATGTATTTATCAACGAATGAAATGACGTCTTTAGGTCTGAAAGCATGTGTTGCACTTTTTTTCTCTTAGACCGGTTTTGTCCCCAAAGGATTTTTCGACGAGGTTTTTAACGAGGCAAAAATGAATCGTGTTAACTTAGAATCAAGCCCGATTACGAATCAGCATCGAAGGTCAATTTAATAATATCAGAGGTTCCTTTGCAATCAACCTCGAATACTAGGGGGGCTACCCTCGGATATACATTATCTGCGAATATCAACTCTAGCGAAAAAACTACATCATAAAAGGAGGGTCTCGATTAGTAGGATTTATTGTAAGGGTCAAACGGTCAGAACAAGTCGTGCCCACATAGATGGTTCGATCCCTGACTTAAACATGTACGCATGTATGACTATTTTGATCAAGAATAAGAGAAGTACTTTCCTTGCAAACATCTGATGTTTAAGTTTTTTTTCTCTTTACATTTCCTAAAGAGCTTCGTACTATAACGAGCCTAAGGGAAATACTTAATTAAAACACGAATGATCGCTCCCTTACTCAAGGACTGCTGTTAAAATCAAACAACCCAAGTTATAGGGTCTCGGGGGCAAGACACCTAATAGGCAACTCCCAGATCTCTAGAACGGGATAATAAGCCCAATGGGCAATTCCCAAACTAAAAGGCTATGACCAATTTAACACGGCTCGGAGACGTTCGAAATCCGTAACGAGAGAAGCCTTCAAAAACAAAAAAATTCTTTCCATCACCGGTTCTCAAAGGCTGCCCTTGGCAAAGTCACAAATTTATGACATCTTCGAGAATAGCATCGATAATATCGAGCCCCAGAAAACTCTAATAAATGCAAGGGTTGCTCGAACCATCGAACACGACCTTATCATCTCATGCTAAGGCATTTCAACCTTTGTGATTACAAGTAACAAAACAAAGGAAAAACTTTAAAGCCGAAAGGGAAAAGAAAGCCTTATATTTATATAGAATGATTTTCTTTACAAGGGCCAAATTGGCCTAGTCCAAAAGAAAATTTACAACAACCCAAAACGACCTCAGAAAAAGTGCAAAAGAAGAACAAAAACAAAATACTAAATCCTATGAGGCTTGATCTCCATCAGAGGTGGCATATTTGTCCTCGGGGTCTTCCTATATTCAAATTCACTTAGGCTATCAGAATCATCCTCGGGGAAGGCCATCTTTCGATCCTGGATTTCTTCTACTTGGGCATTCTCGACCTTGGCCACGATGTCGAAATCCTAGGCTTGAGCGTCCTCTAGGGCTTTTCTTTGAGCTTGCCATTTTGCATGATCTATGATGCTCTTAGCCTTGGTCTGGATGACCTTGAGGTCTACCTTGAATTGGGCCACCTTTTCATCAGCTTTAATACCGGTCGCGGCCACCTCAGATTTAGCCGCTTCGAGCTTGTTGGTTGCCGAATTCAGCTGAGAATGAAGCTCCTTGAATTTCTCGGCTTGTGCCGGTTTTTTCTCTTTTTCATCTTGAAGATGAGCCTCGGCCGAATCCAACTGTGCTTAGACAGACTCCTTTTTCGAGGCCAAGATATCCATGCTTTTTTTGAATGCTTCAGACTCGGCCCGTATCTCGTTCACCTGCTTGTGGAGCCATCCGATTTGGTCAAACCTCTATAGGATCTGCAGAATTGGATCATTAGTTGTTATCCCTAATTCATCTTTACTATCATGAAGTATTCGGAATACCTGCTCGGTCATATCAGTGTGCTCATCCCGAGCCGCAACCAAATCGGCCTGAAGCTTCTCACTGAGGAGCCTATATGTGTCGCTTTCCTTCGTAAGGCCCCTAAACTCGGCCATGTGCTCCTCTCAAACTCTGATGAAGGCTTCATGGTGCAACCCCGAAGCTTACAAATAAGGAATAAGATGTTAACAATAATTATAAGTATAAAATAAGTAATAAAGAGATTCTCAAAGATTACCCGATTTAGAGCGTGTTGAGCCTTAGAGAATAGGAAAGCGACTCCCACAGCGTTCATCGCGGCTTGGTCCTCCTCAGTCACCAAGCCTCTTAGATAGTTGGCAATCCCAATAGGGGAAGAGAAGACTCGGGCATCCTCCGGGAGAGTAAGCACTAGGTGCCATTTACGGCTTGGGTTAACGCTCGGAGCTAGGAATTGGTCCACCAGCCTCGAGCTCGATGAAGATCCAGTAGAACCCGACGACAGTATTTTTTTAGCACCGGTAAATCACCGAATTTGATGATATCCTGTGAAGTAGAAGCTTCGAGCCCATCGAAGAAACCATGGATATCTATCCGATGACTATCCATCATATTGGCCTCTTGAATCATGGTATCCAAAATCTAGGGGGATTCCGAAATATCAACCACTCCGAGCTCGGCCCTAGGGACCTCTTCTATAACAACCCGACTGGTCAATTTTGAGCTCTAGCACGCCGTTCAGCGGTTTGAGTCCCTGAGTAGCTTCACTTCAGGTATTATGACTAGCATGCATGGTCGAAATTGAATTTTGGGAAGTTTAGAGTCGAATTGGAAACAAAATTCTCATTTCGGAAGATTTTAGTTGGAAGAATTGACTAAAGTGTGGTCTTGAGTAAACAACCTTGGAATTGTGATTTGAAGGTTCCAACAGGTTCATAAGATGATTTTGCACTTGGGCGTGTGTTCGGATCGGGGTTTCGGATGACTCGAAAGCGTTTCAGCACCTATTGTGGAAGTTGGCATTTTGGAAGAATTTTATAAATTTGGGTTGAGGTGTAATTCAATGTTATCGATGTCCGTTTGAGATTTCGAGTATGGGAATAGCTCCGTATGGAGATCCTGTTATTGGGAGCGCGCCCGTAAGTGGATTTGGAGGCTCGTAGGTCATTTTGGGGTCATTTGGTGAAAGTTATAACTTTGAAGGTTTTTGAGAAGTTTGAACGGGAGTATACTTTTTGATATCGGGGTCAGATTCTGATTTTGGAAGTTGGAGTACATCCGTAATGTCTAATGTGACTTGTGTGCAACATTTGATGTCAATCAGATGTGATTTGATAGGTTTCGGCATCGAATGTAGAAATTGAAATTTCTTAGTTTCATTAGACTCGAATTGGGGTGTGATTTGTGTTTTTATCTTTGTTTGATGTGATTTGAGGCCTCGACTAACTTCTTGATATGTTTTGAGACTTGTTGGTATGTTCGGACGGGGTCCCAAGGGGCTCAGGTGAGTTTCTGGGACGTTTTTAGCTGCTGGTTTTTGGCTACAACGATGTGCCACGCGATCATGGGGAAAATGTCGCGCTTGTGATAAGTAAAATGAGAGAAATTGACCCGTTCTTCGCGATCGCGGAAGGTCGTTCACGATCTAGTAGAAGAAAGTTTCTGCTGCACTGACCCGACTTTAGAAGCTTGTATCTTGTAATCTATAAGGAATTTGGAGATGATCCAAAAATAAAGTGTAGTCTTTTGTGTCTGGTTTTCACAAAATCAAACCTTTTGGAATTTGGTGGTGTACAAAAGGTTATGGTTGATACACTACAACCTGTCTAAGAAGAGTTTGGAAATCGCATTGTGTTGCACATGGCTGACTTTGGAAGCTTATATCTCGTAATAAATAAGGAATTGGGAGATGAGCAAAGTATGAAAGTTGCATTCCTTTGTGTATTGTTTTCAAAAAGTCAAACCATTTGCAGTTTGGAGCTTTGTACAAAGAGTTATGACCATTATACTCGAGGATGTCTGGAAGAGCTGGGCACTTGTTCTTCGCGATCGCGAAGGGCAAAATTTGGGCTGAGAAAAGTTGTGTTTCGCGATGGAGAAGCATTTTCCGCGGTAGCGAAGAGTAAATACCTGGGCAGAAGCTATATTTTGAGGTTTTGTCCATTTTAAACATATTTGGAGCTATGGAGCTCGGATTTAAGCGATCGTTTAGGCGATTTTAACCATATGGATTGGGGTAAGTGTTCTATATACAAAAGTGATTATACTTCATGATTCTATGGTTATATTCATCATTTATATCCAATTTCAAAGGAAGAAATCAAGATTTTTGCAAATATTTTCAAGAACGTAAATTTAGGATTTGGAGGTCAAGTTGTTACATATATACATTCATGTTATTGTCCGGGTAGACGTAGGTTCCTATCATGCTATAGAATTTGAGAAGTCTCTCGCTTATTAAATTCCTCTGTTTTACATTTCTATTTGAGACTAGACTTGCTATTATAGAGACTTCACAGAACCATGATTAGTTACTGGATAATCCTTATCCTCTTACGGCATGTCTCCATTATATATATGTTTTATTGAAAGGTTTTATTAAAGAAATTACAACTCACACATTTATTCGTGAGTGTGTCAAGGACCCGTCAAAGCTTCATATTTTAATGGGATCAGGTCGTTCGTCTACGATGGATAATGTATTTCACTCTTATGGGATCGGGTCGTTCGCCTCGGCAGAATTTTGTATTTCACTCCTATGGGATCGGGTCGTTCGCCTCGGCAGAATTTTGTATTTCACTCCTATGGGATCGGGTCGTTCGCCTCGGCAGAATTTTGTATTTCACTCCTATGGGATCGGGTCGTTCGCCTCGGCAGAATTTTGTATTTCACTCCTATGGGATCGGGTCGTTCGCCTCAGCGGGATTTATGCACCACACTCTCATGGGAGCGGGTCATTCACCTCTGCAGGTTAATTGATTTATCATATGGTTCGGGCTGTTCGACCCTCAGCAGTACACATTTTAATTATTATTTCGGATCGGGCCGTGCGCCTCGGCATTTCATAAATCATATCCTCATGAAATCGTGTGTAATGCTTTGCAAGAAGCCAGTGTAACTGTGAGTTTTCCGGATTTGAATTAGGGCAATCTACTTGATGAGATCCACTATATCTATATATATACATGCTCCGGTTAATGAGGGAATTTCCAATGGAGAGCTTGAGTTCCTCGTATGGAAGGGATTTGTATCATGGGATTTATACTTGTCTATTTTATTTATTTACTCTGACTCTTTACTATGCCTGGTGTTATTGAACCACTAGTGTGTGTCGGTGTCGGCCCCTCGTCACTACTCCTCCCGGGTTAGGCTAGATACTTACTGGGTACACGTTGCTTACGTACTCGTACTACACTTGCTGCACACTTTTTTGCAGGTATATATATGTCTAGATTCTTTGTGAGAGTGGAGTCGTGTATACATGCGGGGACCTAGGTGATCAGCATTCCATTCGTCGATCACAACCAACAGAGTATTTACATTTCTCCTGCCCTATATGTATTTCAGACAGTAGCTGTATTTTTATTTCATATTCCTAGTTAATGCTCATGCACTTGTGACACCAGGTTTTGGGGATGATTATGGGTTTTTAGTATGGTAGTTGTGAAGATATTATTATTTACTCTATAAAATTTTATCTCTTGCTATTTAATTAAAGGAAATTACGATTTCAAAAATACTAAACTGAGTAATTAAGTTAAACATTTATTGTTTGCTTGCCTGACAGTGGTGTTAGGCGCCATCACGACCTTTATTTGATTTTGGGTCGTGACAGCTGTGTATCAGAGCACTAGGTTCACTTAGGTCTCACGAGTCATGAGAAAGTCTAGTAGAGTCTTGCGGATTGGTACAAAGACGTCTGTACTTATCTTCGAGAGGCTAAAGGACTGTTAGGAGCACTTTCCTTCTTGATTCCTCATCGTGCAAATTGATCATTTTGAGGCTTGTACCTTTATTTCTTTCATATTCAATCTTATACGACGTGAAACGCTTGTTATGGATAGGGAATCGAGGAATTGTCATGGTACTATAGATATGGTGCAAGATGTTTCTACCTGCATATTTGATTGGGATATTAGTGTCGTCTTTCGAAAGGTCGTCCTGTCGTTTCAGCTCAGCATCAGTATTACCTAAGGTTTTGAGATTTGGTATTGATTGTTGTGACAATTCGTGCGTTGCTATCGCACACTGTTTGTGTAATAGTAGGATGCTTGTTTAGGCATCGAGGTAGTGAATGACTAGAAAGGAGGTTTTACACAGTGCACGATTTTGAGATTCAGTATTTTATTTCCGGTGGATGAAAGGCAATCGAATTAGGAATGTTCAAATTTTGGTTGATGGAGTAACAAGGCTTGGTATTTGAGCGTGGTAGAGTTCTCAATTGTGATTTGGTGTCATCGTCCTTGTTGAACGCGTTAAGGTTCGACGATGTTATGGCCTTCTTCAATTTGCCTTCGGGGCATGGTATTGTGAAATGGTGCTTGAGATGTTGTTGTTAGAGATAAGGGAGTGTAGCGATTTTGGAATCGAATTGGTACATCTAGTATTGATGGCTTGAGAAAGATGATCTTCTAAGAGGTTTAAAGTTGGTAGCGGCTCATTTGTTTGGGTGTTACGGAGATGGGTTCATATTTGGGGCAACAATTGGGCGACAAAGGACAAGGAAGGACATGTGGGAGGTGTTTTGCGGTGGTTGAATTGCTAGAAGGTCATGTTTGAAAAGTAGAAGTCGAGGAGTTGCATAAAGGAGAAGGTTGAACCAAAGTGGGACGGTGGCAGAGTAACATATGAGTTCTGTGCTACGATGGTCACACGCCTTGAGGAAAGTTTGGATCCATTTTGGAAATTCATGGTGGACAACGACTAGGCCCACAAATTTTTATTTAGGTGCAACATGACTTCGAGTTTGGAATGCGGTTTTGGACTTTTAGCTGAAGACAATGAGGAAGAAGGAACCTCTGTGGGTCTCAGGGTTATGTAATTTTAGCTTCAAGCTAAGTGGGAGAGCCTCACCATCTATGACCGTACTGTGTGGTTGTCTACTTGTGCGTTTTATGGTTATCGGTGTATTGGTGGGTTATTACGACTAAGGAAAAAAACATCAATGGTAATTTGAGCAAAGGTTTATGGAATATGTGTTATCTTTGGACTTATCGGTTCATGTTCAGGTTTTGTGAAGACTCATAGTCTATGCTTCACGTGGATGTGATTTATAAGGAAAGGAATTCAACCGGTTGCTTCTTGGAGAGGGTGTTCATGTGATAGTAGGGCCTTGGAGTGTGACTATTTTCAGGAACAAGTCAGAGTGGGTGAGTCACAACAATGGCCCTAGTAGGTTCGAAATTAAAGTTTGGTGCCTAAGGATTTCGAGTCCGTGGTATGGTTAAGTATCGAGCTTTCGTAGCGGATTGTGAATAGGGCTTGGAGTGTTTTATGTTATCTTTCGTTTGCGGTGTAGTGTTGGAGGAATGGGAGAAAATTACTTTGGAATTCATAGAGGAACTATCATAATTGTAAAGACCCATAATATTTTTTGCTTAAAATAATGCCCGAATAAGTCCCTGAGTGGTTAACTCTGTGGAAATTCTTAAAACGGACCTTAATTTTGTAAAAATACCCCGCATTTGAAAGAACTTGATTTTTCCAGAAATTGGGGGTTATGCGACGCACTATGCGATCGCATAACGTGTATGCGGACCGCATAGTGGTTGCATACACGGGCAGATCACTGCCCAACTTAAGGGGTGTTATGCGACGCATAATGCGACCGCATAACGTGTATGCGGACCGCATAGTGGTCGCATACCCGGGCAGAATATTTTCAAAATTTGGCCCACCTGGGGGCCATTTTGCGGTCCAATATGCGGACCGCATGTCAGGAATGCGATCGCATTCCTGACCGGATATTCGACACGGTCTTTTAATTTTCTAAATTTTTATACCCGACCCCAGTTTCATTTAACCCCTGCCCCCTTTCATTTTAACAAGTTTTCTGAACAAATAGAGAGAAGGAAAGGAGAGTTCTTGAGAAAGGAAGTGATCCTTCCATCAAAGTGAATTTCAAGGTCTCTCAGGCCTGGCAATTCGAGTAATCCCCTTCTTCCCCATTCTAGCAGGTAAGGGTTCCCAACCCCTTTTCTTTCTTTTCATTAATTTTCTGATTTTTAAACAAAGGGAGGGTTGGCCTGGATTGATTCTTAGAAATATTAGCTAAGACCTTGCATGCATGTTTAATAATGGTGCTAATCTAGTAAGAGGGAGTGGGTTGGGGAAAACTTCACAAAGATAGGGTTGGTAATCTAATGGGTTCACATAGTGCTTGACAAAAGGCTTGAGAAAGTCCGAATTGCATGCATGACTTCAAATTCTGAGTTGAATATGTCTAATTGTGAACTAGATTGACGGTACTAGTCGGTTCGGTGGTTGTGGGTTAAAGTTGAAAAGGGAAACTCGACTCCAGGTATGTATGGCTAACTTTAATCTTTGTAAAATCACTTGTGGTGTTTGAGCATACGGTACGTGTATTGTTATAATATGTGCAACTGGTTGTCTGAATTATGTGATGCATGAAGTGTAATACTTGTATTCTTTAGTTGACCACCACACTACCACGTTATGAAAAACGGTGCTAA